>CP139505.1:157260830-157523817 GCA_021014915.2 Artemisia tridentata subsp. tridentata
AAGATGGGATGTTTTGGGATCTTCTTGAAAGTGTGCACATAGACAAACACTAAACATAATGTCCGGTCTACTAGCCGTGAGGTAGAGTAAACTACCAATCATTCCTCTATATTCAGTGCTATCTACGGATTCACTTTCGTCATCCTTGGTGAGTTTGGTTTCGAAAGACATTGGTGTTTTCATGGGTTTAGAGTCTTCAAGACCAAATTTCTTAAGCATATCCCTTATATACTTAGATTGGTTAAAGAATATCCCATCTTCTATTTGTTTTATTTGGAGACCTAAGAAAAAGTTTAGTTCCCCCATCATACTCATTTCAAACTCATCATGCATGATTTTCGAGAATTCATCGCATAACTCTTGACAAGTTGAACTGAATATAATGTCATCCACATATATCTGGACTATGATAATATGTGATCCTTTTTCTTGGTGAAAAGAGTGTTGTCTACTAGGCCCATGGTATACTTATGGTCAACTAGGAAAGTCTTAAGTTGATCATACCAAGCTTTTGGTGCTTGCTTAAGTTCGTATAATGCTTTCTTAAGTTTGTAGACATGATTAGGTTTTTCAAAATCGGCAAAGCCGGGAGGTTGTGCAACATACACTTCCTCATTAATAAAACCATTTAGAAAAGCACTTTTAACATCCATTTGGAATAGTTTAAAGTCGTGTGCACATGCATATGCAAGTAATATTCTAATTGACTCAAGCCTAGCGACGGGTGCAAATGTCTCGTCGTAATCTATACCTTCATGTTGATTGTAGCCTTGAGCTACTAGTCTAGCTTTGTTTCTAGACACTAATCTATTTTCATCCATTTTGTTCCTAAACACCCATTTAGTTCCAATTATGGTTTAATTCTTCTTGCATCGCTATGACCCAAGATTCATCTTTTATCACTTCATTAACATTTTTAGGTTCAATGGTTGAAACAAAACAAAAGAAATTACTTTGGTTTTGGACTTTTGACCTTAAGGTTCTTTCGTTAATTTTTCCTATGACGTTGTCTAATGGATGACTTTTGGATTCTTTGATGTTGACTATTTCCCTATTTACGGGTTCATCTTCTTTGTCATTTTCTACATTTTCTTGGTTTTTAACCATTTGACTTTCAACTAAGTCATCATCTACCAAAGGTGATGTCTTAGAGGGAGGTGGACTTTCATCGAATGTTACATTCAATGATTCCTCGACTCTTGAGGTTTCTTTGTTCAGAACTATGTAGGCTTTACTATTTTACGAATACCTAAGAAATACACCTTCATACGAATTTGGGTCGAACTTGGTGAGATAGTCCTTAGTGTTTAAAATAAAGCACTTGCTTCCAAAAACTCTAAAATATCCTAAAGTAGGCTTTTTGCCTCTATATAACTCATATGAAGTCTTTTTCAAAAATGGTCTAATTAATACTCTATTTAAGATGTATGTGGATGTATCTACGACGTGACACCGAAACTTTTGTGGTATGTTTTGTTCATTTAACATAGTTCTACTCATTTCTTGAATTGTCCTATTTTTGCATTCTACTACACCGTTAGATTGAGGAGTTCGAGGAGCCAAGAAATTATGTGTTATGCCATTAGCATCGCAAAAAGCTCCAAATTGAATTTCGTTAACAAATTCACGACCGTGGTCAGTTCTAATAGACACAATGTTATTTCCTATTTGATTTTGAATTTTCTTACTTAGAATTTCAAATTATTAAATGCCTCGTTTTTAGTTTTCAAAAACTTAGTCCAAGTATACCTAGAGTAATCATCTACTATTACCAAAGTATAGATGTTTCCTCTATAACTTTGTATAGCGGATGGACCAAACAAATCCATATGCAACAATTCTAGACACCTAGATGTAGACACCATGTTTTTAGCCTTATGGCTATTATGAACTTGTTTCCCAATTTTAAAAGCATCACAAAAGTGTTGGTCGTATTTCAACTTGGGTAGGTTCCTAACGAGTTCATTAGATGATAAGGATTGGATTAGTCTCATATTGGCATGGCCTAAACGTCTATGCCATAGAGTTGAGTTTTCGTCCAGAGAGGTGAGACAAAGTTTGTCTTTAGGTGTTTTGTAGCATATTCATAACAATCAAACACACGTATGGAGTAGATTTGGCCAATTATGTTAGAGAGATTTAGAGAGAGAAAGGAAGAGTTGGGAACTTAGAAAGAGAACTGAATGTTGTATTAGTTGAATGTGTAAGAATTTCCAACCCTCTCCCTTCGGTGGAGAGGGGTATTTATACTAAGATACATATGTGCCCCGAGTGGGCTGTAGAGTGAGCTGACAGTGGGTAAAGACCCGACCCACTCCATAAATACTAATTGTAACTAAGCTAATAATAATAATACTAATATTCCTACGAGCTATTTAAATGCTAATGAGTACTCGGGGTGACCGAGTCTTCAGATGAATATTTATATTCCTAACAATCTCCCCCTAAGGGAGGTTACCCCAGAAATAATATTTTGAATTCTTAGCATTCCATTAGATGAACATGTCTTACTAGCTCGTAGATCTTGATTCTTCAAAATCTTTAATCTTTGTGCTATCAGCAGTGAGCATTTGATGACAGATCTTTTGTCTTGGATGATCTTTGAGGAATCTTTGAGAACATCATCCAACATATATTTTCAAGTCATCAAGCAACATTGTCTTCATATGAAGTTGTGATATTTGAGCCTTCATTGTGATCATCTGCCACTGTAAGTCTCCAAGCTCATTAGTTTTAGTAGCATTGCTTCCATGTGATTTGGTGTGACATTTGGACTGCATGCTCACACTTTTCTGGATCATGATTTTTCAGCTTCAGAGTTTGCGGAAGCAATGTTGAAGGTATTTCAGTTTATCATGACTTCTTTGAATACAATGATGGTGAAGTGTGAGCATGAGGTGATGGATCAACATCTTTTCGGCAATCAACAGCAACCGCCAGATATTCCTGCATACGACAGTTAGCAATAAAACATCCGGTACTTACAGGTTCGGACTTAGAGATTGTCAACAGCATAGTTTGAAAACTCTCTCTAATCCTTACCAAGGCCATTCCTAAATCGAAAACCCACAGAGGGCTTACAAGATCTACCATAGTAAATCAACGATTAGGTGAGTCGCTGGAGTTCACTCCACGACTATAGACCGTTTGAAATCGCCACGACCACTAAGCGTAATACCGGTGTTACCGAAGTGACCTGCTTTCAGGGCTGTTTGATGTTGACCCTGGCAGGAGTTTCCATTCTATCACTGAGAATTTCATTTGTAAATTCCTTCATAAATGTTCTGGCAGATTGCTAAGATCTGCGAAGGACTCATAAGTTTACAACTGGTGTCCTTAATGTTGAACAACCAGTGTATAAGTAACACGTGTTCCTATGAGATCTTATGATGCATCTTGTGGCTCTAGACTCGATAAGTGCAATTTTGGTAGTCGGAGACTGGAGCGGTGTCTCCTGTTTCAATATCAACATAACTCGTAATGAACGGTCGATAGATTATGCAGGGTTCCCCGTGAGAATGAAACAAGTCCTTTTAAGAGAACTTGAGTGGCTTAGAAGGTTTTGTGCAGTGCGTCACTGGGTCCATGACGTCTTGTCTTCAATACCGGTGTTACCTTAGTAACAACCAGTAGCATATGAATTGAACCCGGTTTCTGCCCTAAGGTTGAATAATTGGAGGGCTATTTCTTTTCACCCTTTTTCATTTCATTTCTTTTTAATTCTTCAACCCCTTCTTTCTCCTTTCTTATATTACTCCTTTTTTCATGATCATACCTAGGACTTTCTAATACTAACTATTCGGTATTGTCCCTGGGTAGATCCCTCCGGCTCTGGCGGATCATATGACGGTTTTCCTAACCTTAGCCACCTTATAACTTCATGACTATCCTATGTTGCCATTTACCAAATCCTTGAAAAATCTCTCAAAGTGTTCATGATTATGAAACACATTTTGCTAACACTTTGAGAGTTTTATATTTTTCAAATTCCCCCCCTTAACATGTGCTCAGATGATTTTATTATAAATTTGCACATGTTGGGTGGAGTTCGCACTTTTTGAATTGATCCACTTTCAGTGAACATGACCGATTCGAGACACGCTTACATCACTAGTTAGACTAGTTTGAAATTATTACCCGGCCTGGTCAAGTCCACAGAAAGTTTCTCGAAATGATACTCTACTTGGACACGTCCTCTTCGAGACACGCTTACATCACTGGTTAGACCAGCTTGAAATTATTACCCGGTCAGGACATGTCCTTTCGATTAATGACAGTATTTGTTTCGTCAATTCATTGGTGAAGTCTGAGCCCCGCTCACATGAGATGTCACATCCATTCTGTTATCACAAACTATTTGCCCCCCCTCAATATGTGCATCGATATACGAAAGAGTTTAGCACATATGGGAGAGCTTACGTTTAAGTCCAAAACATCACATTTTTATCAGAATTTCATATTTAAATCACATTCTCTCCCCCGATCAAAAATTTCAAACCATTTGAGATTTGTGATCCCAATTGATTTAAATAAGTTAGAAATTATGGGAGAAAATGTGGTCAGGTTAGATATATTCTGATTATGGAGCATACTATGCTCCCCCTTAAACCACGAGAGAGTGTCGTTGCTGATGTTGCACAATGCTTAAAAAGGTGTCATAAGTTTGAACAAATACTCTTCCCCTCAATTAATGATCCGTTTTCTATTTAAAGAGCTGTAGTCATTCAATTGAGCATCAAGTATTTGTGAAAATTTAAGTCCAGTTACCACCTTGTGAAACACCAAAACTCTCCTGAAGAATCATAGAACGGAAAGAGTTTTTGGTGTAAAGAAGACTTCTCTTCTTATACAAGAAATGATGCACTGAATCGTACATCAGATCGAAGAAACATGGATATAAAGTAATCCATGCCCAGGTGAACATCACCCAGTTGGAGGAACATGTCTTTTTGGCGACATGCTTTCCCCATAGTATAGCACGGGGTGCAGTCGGAAGTAACTGCAAGCCATTTAGACATGTTTTAACCAGTTAGTATAACTTCTGCTCGAGCTTCATTTAAAGACCCGTGTCATTATTGAATGAAATTTCTAGGTCCGTAAATTTTATCGATAAACAGAAGACATGCCTAGAGGAACTATTTTTGGTATTTTTTGATTTTCTGATTTTTTATTTTTATTTTTATTTTTATTTTTTTTTATTTTTTTTATTTTTTTTTTGGTTTTTATAAGTTTTATATTTTTCTATTTTCTTTTTGGTTTAAAATATATTCAAAGTTTTATGAAATTGGAAAAAATATTTTTAAGTTTTTATGATTTTATGATTTTATGTATTTACAAAGGATACATGAAGAATTACCACCTTAATTCTTCTTTGATAGATTTGTTCTTCACCACCTTGATGAACTTGATGCAGCAGCTCTGAGAGTGGTCTTCAAACTACATTACTTCTTTTAGCTTCCTAAATCTTCTCAGATGCCATCTCTTTACTTGCAGAAGAACAATGTGAGCAGATCTAATTAGGGTTTAAATTTGGCTTTTCACTCTCCACTTATTAGTGCTCTCCCCCAAACTGAAAACCTTTCTGATGAATGCCCAGAATATGAAGAAGTCTTTTGATAGCCAAATGAATGCCGTCTTTAGTCTTCTAACACACAACGGAAAATGTAGAACAGACTGTAGACTCGACCTTCTTCAAGATTGTCCATTTGGGAAACAGAATATCAACATCTTCATCTCACCAAATGCATTCCAGTAATCTTACATATAACCCATCAGCCCGTATCGTACACATGAAATGATAACACCAAAGTAACAAGTTGAAACACTGATCATCTTTAATTTGTATCATGAGACATTAAGCCCGATCACGTGAACTTGTTGTGCGTCCTTCGTGTACACATTTCTCTCCCCTGATGGGTACAATTAATCGGAATCATCATAATGATGTGTACATGAAGCATAATGATGTGTACATGAAGCATTAACTAGAAGCCCTTTATCACTGATTATATCAGCCCGTGAGAAGATGTCGAAGGGTCGGGAGGTAGAATTCCATGAACTTGTTCTTCAGCACCTTGATGAATGACTAGAGATATGCTTTCATGAGTTGTTGGAGAAGTACTAACAGATGGTACTTCTTGAACCATTGTGGTTCAAGAAGGAGTACCGGTTGTATCAGCAGATATCTATGCATCATTGGGAAACATAGGAGATACAACACTTGATGGAGCTGAAAGTATTCTTCAAACCAATGATTGAAACGGCATATCTTCTTTCTTCATGGACGGTGGAACATATAGTGTTGAAGAAACTTGATTTGCACGACTCCCGAACTGATGTATTCAGGAGTCGTATGACCATTTCTCAAACATCAGTCAACATTAGTAGTTTATTCACCCTTTCCCCCCCTCAAAAATTGCATATGACTGCCATTTTTGATTGAACGAGTGAATAAAAATACCATCAATGGCATGTAGATCCACTTGATAACTGGCATTTTGTTTATTCACCCTTTCCCCCACCTCAAAAATTACATATGACTGCCATTTTTGATTGAACGAGTGAATAAGAATACCATCAACGGTAAGTAGATCCACTTGATGACTGACATTTTGTTTATCCACCCTTCCCCCCCCTCAAAAATTGCATATGACTGCAATTTTTGATGGAACAAGTGAATAAGAATATACTCCAGTGTACGTTGATCCACTTGATGACTGAGTGAGCATGGGAAGAGCATGAAACTTGTTGATGAGAATGGTCATAAACAAGAAGATTTCTCTTCTTCCGAAGATAAAGCGCACTTAAGCGTACACCTTTCTTTTCTTTGAGGAACGGGGCCTGAAGTGATATCTGCAGACACCACATGTCGTTGAAGAGCGAGGCCTGAACTGATGTGAACAGACGTCATGGTCGTTGAAGAACGAGGCCTGAACTAATGTGAAAAGACGTCATTGTCATTTAAGAACGAGGCTTGAACTAATGTGTTTAAACGTCATCTCTCTCTTTTCTACTTCTCTTATCTAACTCGTTACCAACCCCATTATCATTGTGACGACTCTTTGTCGTGACTACTGATGGAGAAAACCCAATATGATGAACTTGAGACTGAAGTAAAATAACCCGAACTTGTGACTTAAACTTGCACTAATGTATGACAAAGAGCGGTGTAGAGAGTTCGTGCAACTTCGAATCCCTAAGTACTCTATACTCTTCAACCAACCAACCATCAAGTATAAGACGTACATCACCTCTTGGATATCCACAACTTCGTGTGACACTGAGCACTACAAAGTAACTCCTTAAAGTGATAGTTATTTTGTGGTAATAGAGAGGAAGAATCACAAAAATAACTAGATATCCAAGTCTTCGTCATTGTAAAGGTTAGAAGCTCAAACAAGGATCTCGAAGAATATTCATCCAACCAACCCCGATATCTTCAGATACTAAGTACACACACCCGTGAAATTTCACTCCAACCTAAAATAAATAATAATGAATTAACGCCATAGTCACATCTTTGTGGTTTAAATGCCCAGATCTAGCCGTTTTTGATGTTTTAAATGAACTTTGAAAAAGGTTTTATCCCTATCTTTGTCAAAAGCGCATAACCCATCATCACGGGATTTTACAAATCTATGATTTAAATCGAGAAATAGATTCTTTCGCGGGATTTTAAAAAACCAAGAAGAAACCGTGAGACAATGATAAATTGAATGTGTTATGACAAATTTGATTCTGGTGAATAACTGTTTGAGGGAACATGCAAGAGATCAGCAACAATTCTTCTCCCATATGTGGAATACTTCACAAACCATACTAAGTAAAGTAGTATAAACTACTTCCCCCTAGAAGTTGACCATATAACATCAAAGTACACCTTTCACCCCCATGATGGTTTCGAACTTTCTGAAGTATCATTGACGTTCTAGTAATCAGTCAGTTAATGCAGTGACCACTTGCTCTAACCAATCCACCTCGTGTCTTTAAGTCTGACCACCTCTTGAGAAGATCTTGTACTACCATCCCGTTAGAAGCTCGAGAAACGACGATCCCTTGATGAAGCTTGATAATAGACAAATCCGCGACTTAAACTTGCACTAAATTTGTGATTAAGAACCTATCTGGAGCAGACCACCATTACTCCTTAAATTATAGGTGGTAATATATACCCAACCTTCCATCCTTTATTGTATATATCCGCCTCTTGAACTATCCGCATCTCGTGTGACACTGAGTACTACAATGTAACTCCTTTAAGTGATAGCTATATACTGTGAGCACTACAACGTAACTCCTTTGACAGATATAACTAGATAGCCAAGTTTAATCACTGTAAGTACGCTCGAACAAGGATCATCAAATATCGTGCATCCAACCAACCCCGAGATATTTGAGATACTTAGTACACGAACTCGTGAATTAACAAACCAACCGAGTGACCATAGCTTCTCAAATTTCTACCGATCTCGTAGCACAAGTTATTCCCAAAAAAATAGACAAACCCCGTAAGTTTTATTTGTCCAAAGTCCAAGTCCAACATTCGTCCAATAATAAGCAAAAAATTAAATCCAAACAACCTTATACCGTTAATTTTCAAACAAACCGAACATAAAACCATTTATCTCATTTGGATGATTCATATTTGCCCACCAATTCATATATCATCCTAAATGAAATGACAACCCAAATTTACTAGCATCAAACATTTCGTGGCCCAGTCTTAGCTTAAATTTTCAATAAACCCGTGTTTAGTCCAATAGCTTAGCTGAAGGCCCACATCCAAGACATCCTTTACCCTAATCACAATCGGGTATATAAAGTCAATGCACCCTAATTTATCTCATACCATTAACCCTAATAACGAAAATCCACCCTCTTTCACTCTAACTTCAATATGCAGTCACCAAACTCATCTCATATATCTCTAATATCATCGATCTTATCTCAAACCCATCATTCTTCATTAGATTATCAAAACAACACTCCTCTCTATCATATCCCACCGAGAACCACTTGATACAATCAATAGGGTACGAGCAGACAAGGGTACCACGGCCACAAAGACTTCAGTTTCTAGATCTTTTTGAAGGGTCACAGGTAGGGTCGACAAGTGTTGTGTTGTTTTGTTTTGTTGTTGTGTTAATGAATGAACGAACAAAAGAAAGAAAGTAACAGATTTGTTACATTTCTTTGCTTGGTAGATTTAGATATACACAAGAAGTTTTACTTCTTATAAATCAATGATGATTCTTTCGTGTAGAATGACCTTGGGTCTTGATTTACTGTTGTAATACACGAAATGAGAAGCTGAGATTATTTGTTTTGTTCTACATTTAAGTGGAGTCTTGTTATTTGTTGTTATGTTGCGGTTGTGATGTTGATGAGGATGGGTATAAGTGGTGATGATTTGTTGTTGATGTTACAGTCGTGAGAAAGAGATGGGTTTAGGATTAGTTATGGATTTGTTGTGATAGTTGTATGTTGTTGGCTGTATGATATGTTACGATTCAGTTCGGCTTGTTGGATTAGTTATGGTTTTCATCTTCATCAATTTGTTTTGACTTTTGTTTTGAATGGATTTGTTATATGTTTGTGAAAAACAAAACGTGGGACAACAGTTAGTTATATGGTTGTTTGACTTTTCCTAGCTCTTCCTCTTATCATTTGATTTTATTTCGGACAATGAGGCTGTTAATATTTCTTGGTCAAACCGCAACTTTTCTTGAGATTTGGGCAGCATAACGTTGCCTGTATGCTTTAAATAAAATCTTTAAGTGGCAAACCGCAAGGCTATCAAACCGCAACTATCAAACCACTGTTGACTGGTCAAACCGCTGTTGACTGGTCAAACCGCAGTCATCTGTTACTTTCGTACTTTTCCTATAAAAACCGGATCTTGCTTTTCACTTTCATCAAACCGCAGCCAAGAACCTGTGTTCAAACCGCAACCAAGAAATATTGACGCAACAAGGACCGGTTTTATTTATGTAAGGTACCTTTTTAACACACCAAGAACCAGTTATTTAACACACACATTTAGCCATGTAAACCAAATTGATATGAAACTAGTAAAGCTAAGCAAACATCCTTAAACTAGCCAATTGTTCTAACTGTTACAACTCTAAACAGACCCAATTTCTACTCGAACAGTTAAGGCCCAAGTGTTGCAACTGTTACAGCCCAACACTTAAACGAGGATTCCATCAATGAAGTGTTTCGAACAAAAACAAACAAACAACAAAAAAATAGAAACCACAAATCTGTGTTTGTGAATTCGAATCACAAGAAAAAAAAAGAAAAAAAAAAGAAAAAAAAAACCAATCAAAGAAATCCGAGTACCCAAGATCAAACAAAGGCTCTGATACCAATTGTAGCATATTCATAACAATCAAACACACGTATGGAGTAGATTTGGCCGATTATGTTAGAGAGATTTAGAGAGAGAAAGGAAGAGTTGGGAACTTAGAGAGAGAAGTGAATGTTGTATTAGTTGAATGTGTAAGAAGTTCTAACCCTCTCCCTAGGTGGAGAGGGGTATTTATACTAAGATACATATGTGCCCCGAGTAGGCTGTAGAGTGAGCTGACAGTGGGTAAAGACCCGACCCACTCCACAAATACTAATTGTAACTAAGCTAATAATAATAATAATACTAATATTCCTACGAGCTATTTAAATGCTAATGAGTACTCGGGGTGACCGAGTCTTCAGATGAATATTTATATTCCTAACATGTTTTGTCTAATTTCATAACGTAAATGTTATTCTTCAAAACACCTTTTCCTACAGTTATGCCATCTTTAAGTATTTTACTTCTATTTTCACTGAAAAGGACTTTATACTTTTTGCGACATAATTGACTAATACTAAGCAAGTTAAATCCTAAGTTATCTACATGAGTAACATCATCAATAGTGAGAGAGTCATGAGAGATCGTACCTTTTTCGATGATTTTACCTTTAAGCTTGCTACCAAATGTGACATTACCTCGTCGTACACTTGGTAGGTTGAGAAAAGGCTTTTGTTTCCCGTCATGTGTCTTGAACACCCACTATCTTTGATCCACTCGTCCGGTTCTAACCCGACTTTCAAGCACACCTAAGTTAAAGAAAACTCAACCGTTTGGTCTCCAATATCTCATGGGTCCATTTGGGTTAAACATTACATTATCATGGTTCATGTATGGAAATGGTGGACAAGTGTTCCATGAGATGTAGTTGGGACCTTGATAGTTCCAAGACATGTTTTGGTTCCAACTATTTTGATGATGATGTTGTGGGTTAAGTTTACTCTTAGGAAAGGGGTGTTTGGGAAAACTAGTTTTAGGTCTCTGTTGAACCGTTTTAGGCCTAAACTCATTTTTAACTTGACCTTTTCCTATAGTAACTGCTGGATTTTGTTTGTTAACAGTTGTACTAGTGCGGAGTTTTCTTGTGACCTTAACGAACTCAGTACGATCTGAAGTACAAACCTTCTGTTTAGCAATAGTACCCGCGGACCCTTTGGTCACTACTGGCGGAACCAAATTTTTGGGTCCGCCAGATCCGTGGGTGTCTGACTTTGTTGGAACAGGTTCTTGTACTTTCACTGTTTGTTTCATAAAGTCATTTAAGTTTCTTGATTTCATAAATCCTAGTCCGGCTTTATCATGAGGCAACTTTTGAATTTGCATTAACGCATCTGCTAAATAAATGTTTTTATCAAACCTTTTAAACTTAGAGTTTTGTTTGATAAGATATTCTTGTGTGGTTTTAAGTGTTTCTATTTCTAGTTTAAGTTCCTGACATGAGATACATGTTTCTTTAACACTTTTACCCTTTTCTGATCGTATTTCTTTTTCTTTTAACCAATAAACTTCGTTTTCTAAAAGTGTCGTTTTGGTTTTTAAGAACTTATTTTTGTTTATGATTTTTAGAGTAATATCACACAGTTTGTTATATTCTACTTCTAAGGTTTCATCATCAATAGTGGAATCTGACGAGTCAGAATGTACCTCTTCTGAGTCATGAGCCATGAGCAACTTCTTCGTTCTTAGGCTCGTCGTCATCACCATCACTGTCACTCCAAGATCCACTAACAAATGCTTTTTGAGACTTGTTCTTTGGAGGATTTGGACAATCTCCTATTAGGTGACCAGAATCCCCGCACCTAAAACACTTCCTATCCATTTTTCCTTTCCTATCATCACGGTCTTTCCGGAAGGATTTTTTTTTCACGAGGTTGTCTTACGAACTTTCCTCGTCTCCTAAAGAACTTTTTGAAATCTCTAACGGCCATAGCATACTCTTCGTCTTCACTACCCGAACTAGACTCTTCATCACTTGATTCTACTTTAGCTTTTAAGGCAATGGACTTTATCTTCTCCTTTTTGCCTTTAACTATTTCTGAATCTTTTTCCATCACCATCTCGTGAACTTTGAGATTTTCGATGAGCTCGTCAAGTGTCATGCTTGAAAGATCCTTGGATTCTTCAATAGCCGTCACCTTTGCTCTCCACTTCGGATGAAGTGCTCTAAGAAATTTCCTGACAAAGTTCTTACTAGAAAAAGATTCGTCAAGTGCTTTAAGAGAGGTAATTATAGTATTAAACATAGCAAAAGCACTATCAATGGTCTCATCTTTAGAGATAACAAATTATTCATATTGTTGAACAAGAAGATCAATTTTGTTATCTTTGACTTGTGAGTTCCCTTGATGAGTGATAATCAATGATTGCCAAATATCCTTAGCCGTTTTACACATAAAAACTCTTTCATATTCTTTCTTAGGTAAGGCATTATAAAGCATCATTTTGGCTTCATTATTTTTGGCAATCAACTTCTTTTGCTCATCACTATGACGAGTAAGAGAAGTACCCTTATCCCGACCACCTGATGAGTAAGAGAAGTACCCTCATCCCGACCACCTGATATATTTGATATAGGTTTATTATCACATTCTACAATAATATACCACAAGTCTATATCATTTGACTTCACATAAGTTTCAAAGCGATTTTTCCAATATATAAAGCTATTTGGTTCAAATAGTGGTGGTCTTTGCATAGATTGCCCTTCTTTGAAGTTTTCAAAATCCATTGATCATTTCAAGTTTTAAAATACAATATATTTGAAAATCTTGAGTAACGTAGCTCTGATGCCAATTGTGGAAAAGTAGAAGGGGGGTTGAATAGTTTTTACCGTTTTTAACTTTTCTTCACTTTGTATACTTAACGTGATTTCAATGTAAAGCAAACAATCAATCAATATATATAAAGCAAGTAAGAAAAGAAATGATCAAACCACACAACATAGATGTTTATAGTGGTTCGGCTACAAGGACTCTCTTCCTTGCCTTACTCCACTCCTCGAGCCTCTAACTCGAGAGTTTTTCTTCACTAATAAACAAGCTCCCTTCTAGGCGGAGAAAACCTTTACACATCGCTTTCTTTATCCGGTACTAAACTAAACACCGGGTTCTTTACAAGGGTACAACCACTCCCGTTGGTTCTTTAACAAGGGTACAACCACTCCCGACACTCTATGTGTTTTGAGGACTAAAACACTAACCGAACTCTACTGAATGAATGGTATTGACAATGATGTGTGAACACTAACAAATCACACTGTATCTAACTATCAAGACTTGCAACACAGTGTTGAAGCTTGTATGCTTGATCTTCTTTGCTATAAAAGAGAGATCACTAAGAATGAAATGAATGTAATGGGTTAGTAATGTACAAATGAATGAGTGTATAATTTAAGCTATATGATTGATGATTGTGCTTGAATGCTCAGCTTGCTATTTATAGGCAAAACTGAGCAGACAAGTGGCGGATCCGGCGGACCCAAAATATAGGTTCCGCCCATATATTGGTTTGGTTCCGCCGGGACATGCCAGCTAAGATTTTACAATATCTTTCCATATTTTGTCAAGTCTTGTCAAGATCTTCCAAAGTCAACTCTTTAGCTTCAAGATCTTTCCAAAATATATTGTAAAGTCAACTAAGATATGTAGATGATGCATGCCATGATGTCATGTATATTTCTATTTTTAAGAAATAAAAATAAACATGTAAATGTATATAATGTAATTCCTAGTGATCATGTAATGTGTAAAATGTGTTTTAAAAGAATTGTTTCTATAAATGTGAAAAACTTAATCTTATATTTATGCATTGCTTAAAGATAAACTTTGTAATTGTCATTAACAAAATTAAGCAAAGATCGTAAAATATAAATAACGTTTTTAGGACGATATTTGTATTAACAAACTTTTTGTCATTGCATTCTCTTATAAAATGATGTCTAATCTCTATGTGTTTTGTTTTAGAGTGTAAAAACGGATTTCTAATAATACATATAGTAGGGATGGCAATTTCTGACCCGACACGAAACCCGACCTGAAACCGACATGAAACCGACATGAAAATTAATAGGTTTGGGTTGAGCTAAATATATTTCGGGTCAGGTTTGGGTCGACATATCTAAGTCGTTTATTAAGCAGGTCAAGTTCGGGTTGGGAATAAAATAAACGGGTCGACCAGCCAACCCGTTAATTATTTTTTTTCTTGAATTAAAAATTATTTATATTTAATTATATGGGTTAAATGGGTTAAGCGGGTCGACCCGCTAATCCGTTTAACCCGTTTAACCTGTTTAACTCGTGTAATGTGCTAACTTTTGTATATAAAACGGGTTAATTGGGTCAACCCGAAACCCGTTTAACATATTCAACCCGTGTAACCTATTTAACCCGTCAACCCAAGTATATATACGGGTTAAATGGGTTAGGTTCGGGTTACGTGTAAACAGGTTAGGGTTGACATAGCTGACCCGATTATTTAAATGGGTCAGGTTTGGGTTGGGGTTTTTTAACCTACCAACCTGACAACCCGAACCCACCAACCCGAACCCGACTCGAATTGCCACCCCTAACAGATAGTACTGTTATTGTCAATGAAAATCATGGTGTGCATAAAATTATACCCATAGTCCAGCATTTGATTCTGAATCCAGAGTACTTGTCCACAACAACTAGCAGCAGCCACATATTCAGCTTCAGTTGTAGAATTGGCAACCACAGTTTGATTCTTACACTACCATGAAATCAATCTGCATCCTAGGAACTGACAACCACCTGTTGTTGACTTCCTATCTAAACTTGCACCAGCATAGTCACTATCACTATATACCACCAGATCAAATAGAGATTCTCTAGGATACCAAAGACCTAATTTGGGTTGGCCTTTTAGATACCTAAAGATCTTTTTCACAACATGTAAGTGGGAAACCTTAGGTGTAACTTGAAACGTTGCACATGCACATACTGCAATTGCTAGGATCCTGGACATACGATTAAGGTGGTTAAACCTTGTAACTTTGTATGTATGATATGTTGTGTTAAAATGATTAAGTGCGCGGAATTCACTCAACCAAACTTAGAAGGTTGTGTATGTTATGGAAATGGAATTGTTATGTTTGTTAGTTAGCAATGAACACATAAAGATTATCACTAAACGATTTAATATTATTAAAGATAATAATACGAGTGATCTTGAGATATCACTAGGGTTACAACCTTGAATCTTATGTTTTTATCACTTGTGATATATTTGTGTTTGTTCTAACAGTTGTATGTTCTAAACTTTTATGTTCTATATCAACTATATCTCTAATATCACAACTAAGATCTCTTTTATAGACAAAAGATCTTTACATATTGCTTAAAGTCCTAGCCGACTTACTTTGTTAACTTATCCTTTTGAGTGTCAGTACATCAGATACAACATGTATCTATGTATACAATTTGTTAACTAAGCACATGGGGTAAGATATTATCTACCGTATATTGTTGACCAAAATACAATAAATATCTTTTCGATCTTATCCTTTCATCAGCAGAGTGTTCACTATCAGCAGGAACAATCTATCGCTATCAGCAGAATCCATCAACAGAATGCTAAGCCTATCAGCAGAGTCATTTATCACTATCAGCAGAGTGAAATGTTCTATCAGCAGAATCAACATTATCAGCAGAAACCATTTTGCACTAGCAGCAGAATTACACTTAGAGTATTTCTTGGATTAGAACCCGATATTAACCATCTTGAATATTTAATTCCCAACAATCCTCCCCTAAACATCTGAATCCTTTCAAACATGTTTCTGAATTAAATCTTGGATTGAAGATCTTTCAAACACTTATGTTCTTCAAGATTGAATATCTTCTCAGTAATTCATCTACTTTGCTCTTCTTTGACTATAGCAATATCAAAACATATTGAACCAATCTTGGACTAAAAGATGGTGCAATTTCCTTGGATGGAGGAATTATAAGAGGTAATGATGCTGTGTATCTTGGATGCTTGTTTCAACAAGTGAAATCATCTAAACAGCATGTCTTTGAAGTGAAATTGAAACTTTTCTTCATTTGATCTAGATAGAACTTTCTCCTTTGGAATGTTCTTGTCATTTTCAACCTCTTCATCATCTTGTATGCTCTTGTCTTCTCCTTCCTTTTATTGGATTATCTTCCTTTTCTGGGCCATTATTTCCTCCCCTGAGATTGTTACCTCCCCTGAAGCAAATAACTTTTGTTTCCTCCCCTTGTTTGGAAGATCTCACTATGTACCAAAATATATCTTTCCTTATCATCTGATACAGCATTTAGAACTTGTTGTCAGACAATGTTGTACATGAAGCCATCAATTCCTTTAGAGTTTAAGTTACTGCCCTCATCACTTCTAGGTGTGTTAACTCCTATGAGAGGTGAATCAGTGGACATTTCGATTCATGATCCATCAATGGATGGTTTTTGTGAATCCTTGAAAATCCTTTTAAGAAATCATTTGACGTAGTAGTATGTTCATGAATTTTAGAATTGAAAAATCATACTACTTTCAACCATTTTGAAAAAATCAAGTGTATAACAGACACTTAATCAGCATTTCGGTTTAAAGCAACCTCTGGTTGTGTGAGAACCAATATTTTTCAGTTATAAATAACTGCCTGTGTGCAGATAAACTCATTCAAAGAGCAAAGGCTTGTCTGGATCCATTGGGGTGCTAGTTGTCTTTACATCTGTATACCCAAATTTCTTCAAGATATCAGCTACATATTTATCCTTACTAATAAATATACCATCTTCCTTTTGCTTGACTTGTAGCCCTAAGAAAAAATTTAGTTCTCCCATGGAACTCATTTGAAACTTGTCATGCATCAGTTTCTCAAACTCAGTACACATCTCCTTCTTTGTTGAGCCAAAATTAATGTCATCAACATAGACCTGGACAAGCAAAATATCCCTTTTTTTCCTTTTGATAAACAATGCCTGGTCTATCTTTCCTCTGTGAAACCTATTGTCCAATAAGTACTTGGCCAAGGTTTCATACCATGCTCTTGGAGCTTGATGCAAACCATATAGAGCTTTCACCACCTTGTAGACTTTGTCTGGATAGTCAGGATCTTCAAACCCTGGTGGTTGAGTAACATAAACCTCTTCATCAATTGTACCATACAGGAAAGCACTCTTCACATCCATCTGATATACCATGAATCCCATAAAAGAAGCATAAGCTAAAAACAGCCTTATAGCCTCAATTCTCGCTACAGGGGCAAAAACTTCATCATAGTCTATACCTTCTTCTTGAGTAAACCTTGTGCAACCAGCCTTGCTTTATTTCTAATGACAATTTCTCTCTCATCTTTCTTGTTCCTGAACACCCATTTTGTACCAATTGCCAACTTACCCTTTGGTAAATCTACTAGGACGCAAACTTTTTAAAGCTTAAACTGTAAAAGCTCCTCTTGCATTGCTTCGACCCAGGATGGGTCACTTAGAGCTTTGGCAATTTTTTTGGGTTCTTCCTAAGATAGGAAACAAGCAAATAAACAAGTATGAAGGTCTTCATATGTTTTCCATTCATACACAATAGTAAGGAAACCTTGTTCATTTGTAGGTTGTGTCATTGTCATTCTTCTTGTCTTTACACCAGACTGTACATCACCAATAACAAGATCAAGTAAATGATATTTGTGAATTCTTGTATTTGGAGTTGTAGAAGCTTGATAGGTGTTAGGCATGTTTTTCAGATCCATTTCATCATCAGAGAAATCAGCAGCAGTAGTAACTGTTGGGCTAGCAGTATTATCATTTGGCTCAGCAGTACTAATATCTGGCCCAGCAGTACTAACATGCTCAGCAGTATTAATATCTTTAGTACTACTTTCAGGCCTCTCTTGATCATCAACTCCACTTTCTTTATTGACACCTTCATCATCCTCCTTTTCAGAATTACAAGAAGGTTGTGGTTCATCATTGCTATCATTCTTTGAAGATGTATCAAACATTGAACCATCCTTCCATAGTGGCATAAACATGTAGTCTTGACAAGATCCTGTCACCATGCTGGATTGACCTGCATCAAAACTATCTTCTGTACCTGCAAAATCATTAGAGTGTGTACCTGCAACAACTGGCACATAATTCATTGATTCTGTTAGCACATCAATATCAAACAGCCACTTAGGACCTTCTCCTGCAATACTAGGCTTATTATCCAAGAACTCTACCTGCAAGTTTTATTCTACTTTCCTAGTTTTAATGTTGTATACCCTAAAAGCCTTTCTATTCATAGAGTACCCAACAAAGAATCCATCATCAGACTTTCCATCAAACTTGCCCAAATGATCTAAGGTATTCAGAATTGTAACATGACATCCAAATGGTCTCATGAAGCTTAGAGTTGGTTTTCTACCTCTAAAGAGTTCATAAGGTGTCTTGTTGTGAGGTTTGACTACTAATACCCTGTTCTGCACATAGCAAGCAGTATTAACTGCTTCAGCCCAAAATGTAGTAGGTAACTTAGAGTCTGCTAACATAGTTCTAGTTTCCTCAATCAGTGTCCTATTCCTCCTTTCAGCAATAAAACTCTTAAGAATGCTACTGGTCTCATCCTTAGTTGCTAAAAAGAAAACCCAAGTAAACCTGCTATAATCATCAGTGACAACAAGACAGTATTTCTTATTCATTAAACTACTCACAGAAGTAGGACCAAACAAGTCCATATGCAACATGAATAATGGCTGAGTAATAGAGTTTTGAGTCTTGGACTTACAAGAAGCTTTGTGTTGCTTTCCCTTAAGACAAGCCACACAAGTTTGGTCATTTTCAAAACGTTTTAAAGGTAAACCTCTTACAAGATTATCCTTAACAAGTGTATTATTGTTTTTAAAATTAACATGACCAAGCCTCCTATGCCATAGCATTGATTCATCCAATGTGGCCTATGCAACAAGACAAGTTAAACTCTCTTTAGGAACAATGTTCTTCATATCAACACTGTACATGTTGTTCTTTCTAGGAACTTTAAGTAAGACATGACTCTCATCAGTCAACTTAAAGTCAGGAGACAGAACAAAACATTCAGTTTCAGTAAAAAGAACACTGTTCTTTTTGTCACACATCTGTGAGACACTAAACAGGTTAAACTTTAACTCTTGAACGAAGTACACATCTTCAAAATCAAGCTTACCAGTCCTGATTGTACCTTTACCAGTAATTCTTCCTCCTCTGGCTCCTCCCCCAAAGGTAACATATCCTCCATCAAATGCAATAAAATCTGTGAGATAGGACATGTTTCCTGTCATGTGCCTGGAGCATCCACTGTCAAAATATCCCGAATCTTCTTCTTCCTTTTATGGATGTTACTGCACATAAAATAAAGGAAATTACTAGCATTGCCCCCATTTGCCCTACTGACTCTGATCTGCCTCGTGCATCAATATAGTTATATTTCTTCATAATAATTGATTCACTATTGGGTTTGGTAGGTCTCCAAGCCCAACATGCTGAGGCCTTAACAGCATTGCCCCCATTTGCCCTAACAGCATTTATTGGCCTAGCAATACTAACTGCTGGCCTAGCAGTATTAAATTTTTGGCCAAATTTCCTAGTAGTTAATGCTTTTTTGTTTTGAAAAGGCATTTTAACAGTTTGTTGTGCTAGTTTAGAATAACAAATTGTTGATTTGGGGTGAACAATATTAACAGGTCTAGCAGTATTAAGTAGTTTAAGGCCAGACTTTATTAAAACAGCTCTTGGAGCCATGTTTCTGTGAATACTAGGGTGAGTTTGTTTAGGAAAATAATTGTGATTCACCCATTTGTAAGTGTTCCCAGATGCCCTTGTATTCCCAGATACCATCCTTTCCCCTTGATGGTAATTATAATAAGCCTGCAAATGGCTAAAACTACCACAAACAAAACAGGCTTTATTGTACATTACAAATTCACTTCATAGTTGTTGGGACTTATGATTATTCCAATTTTTCTTATTTCCCCTAGGACTATGTGACCAGTACATCTCTGCATACTTAACTGTTTTCCTAGCTGGTTTATCTTGTTGTTTAGGTTTAACAGATTCTACCTTAGCAACAGCAGGAAAGACAGTTTTCTTCTCTACCTCATCATCTGACACCAATTTCTCTACTAATGAGGTATCAAATGATCACTAACCTCTTTAAAACTCTCTTCACTATCAATTTTACATTCAGTCTTAGGCTTTTTGAGCTCCTCTACACTAGTATTTGACAAATCAAGTTTTGGGGTTGGAAGTAACTCAGTATGAGGAGGTGCAACAGCCTTATATCCTATACCTGTCTTAAATTTATCAATAAGCTAACACTGAACAATCCTATCTATACTTTTAGATGACCCTGCATATCTCTCTATATTTACTTCAATGCTGTCTTTTTCCAGCTTAATCTTTTCCAATTCACTTTTAAGCTCATTAATTTCTAAATCTATAAATGACATATCTCTTTCCAAAACAGCAATGTCCTCAGTAAATATAGTTTTATTCTTTTTGTAGAATACAAGTTGTTCTTCTACAACAGCTAACCCTCTCTTATATTTTGCTAAATTAAATTCAAATTGGTTAAGCTCTATTCTTAAGTCATCATAATGCGTTTTAAGAGTTTCATAGCTTTTTAAAGCTACACAAGATTTTGAACAAGCATTGTTTGTATATACCTCAGAGTCAGAAAGTACCATCAGTGCCATGTTGGTAGGAGCTTCCTTTTCTGCCATAAAGCTCTAGTCAAATCCATGCCCATCAATGGCCACCATAGCTTTTGAAGAAGTCTCTTCCTCACTTACAGCCTTCTTGGTGCTTTTGTTGATTCCTAGAACCTCTAGTGTCTTGATTTCTGCTCCTGCTGTCCTGGTTCTTAGGCCCTCTGCACTCTCTTGCAAAGTGTCCCAACTTATGACAGTTGTAACACTCTACCTTTTACTTGTCATACCCAGCAGTATCACTTCCATTTATAGTGATCTTCTTTCCAGTCTTCTGGAAAAACCTCTTGGCCCTCATGCTTAGCAAGGCTAATTGCCACTTCAAATCCATCTACTCCAAATCATCTTCATAGATTTGTATAAGGTCTTCATGAACAAGCTGAGACCCATTAGCTTGACTGGCCAAAAATGCATAGACAGTGTCATCACTTAAACTAGCAGTACTAGTTTGTAAACTAGCAGTACTAACTTTAGGGTTAGCAGTACTAACTCCATAGGCAGTATTAACCTCCTCAGTACTGCTTGTGCTTGGAGATGATACAAAAGCCATATTCTGAGAGTTTGAGCTTGAGCTTGCAGATCTTTTCACCTCTTGTTCTACAATCTTGAAGTTGTTGTAGAGATCATCAAAGCTCATAGTGTCTAGATCAGGCTTGTTTCTCCAGACCACAACATGAGTATTCCACTTAGCTGGCAGACTTCTCAAGAACTTTAAATTGAGATCTTCTTGTGAAATCTCTACACCCAAGACAGCCAGTTGGCTAACAATCTTTTGAAGCCTGTTGAAGAGAGAATCAAGAGATTCAGTGCTTGGAGCACTAAAATTCTCATACATCTGCTTCAGAAGTGTCTTCAGAGTCTTCTTGGTTGCTTCATTACCACCAAACCTTGTTGTTATAGCCTCAAACAAGGTCTTAGCATCCTTGTGCTTGCTAAAAGTCAACAGTTGTTCATTGGGGAGAGCCATCAACAACAGACTTCTTGCGTTTACATCATTCTTCTTCTAAAGCTTCTCTTTTGCAGTAACAGGACCCGATACAGTTTGAGTTGCAGCACCACCTTCACTTGTACCAGCTTTGATTGTAGGTTTGAATGAGTTACCATTCTCTATGATATCCCATAGAGCATAGTCCTGCACTTGAAAGTATTGCTCAATTCTGAGCCTCCACATCTCATAGTCACCCTGCTTGAGAATAGGCAGTTTAGCAGTGGTAGTGGTTTGATTTGTTTCAAGATCCATTGCTTCAATGAAAGTAGAGAGTTCTTCTGGTATGTTTCTTCTAGATCAAAGTGTCAGAACCTAAGCTCTGATACCACTTGTTGATCCCAAACACAGATCAATTGAGCTTGTATTAGAAACTTTGAAGAATGTCAAAGAGTATACGGAATCTACTCTTGAACACTTAGAAGAATATCAATGTAACAGTAAATGATGAAACAGTAAACTGTATTGAACACAATATCACCAAAACTGATGAACTCAAATAAGTACATTTTATTATCATCATTTATCCTATTTATTTGACTTGTTTTATTATATTATCTATGAGAATCGATACATTAATGTTTACTTTAGTAATTCTCAGGTAAAAACAAGCATTATGTGAAACTTGGCGATTTTGGACTAATTATGGAGCAAAACAAGCAAGATGTCAAAAGCCTACTGAAATCCAGAAGATCAAGCTTGTTCTACTCCAGATACGCCGCAATATACTTCTAACATATGGCATATCACCATCAAGATTTCACAAGTTACAATCCAAGTACATGCGCCGCATAAGATATTCAAGATACGCCGCATCTGAAGACGGTGTACGAATATTCCAGAATATATTAATCTTGGACCCCACGCGAAGATAAGTCAATGCGCCGCATCTATTCACTCTATGCGCCGCATCTATCCCTGAGACAGAAACTATAAATACCCCAAGGTCAGACGAATTTGAGCAGATAGATAGAGCTATATTTTAGAGAGAGACAGAAACCCTAGAGCCGAATTCAGACGACCAAGCAGCACAAGACACACCTAAACAAAGATACAAGAGCTGTAAGAAGGTCCTGCATGTATTCAATTCATTAAGTAGTTTTGTTTTTGAGTAAATTACATGGTTGGTCCCTGTGGTTTGTCCAAAATAACAACTTTAGTCCCTCGAAGTTTAAAGTTGCATGGTTGGTCCCTAAGTAGGTAAACAAATAACACCACAGGTCCCTTGGTTAAACTGGTGTTAACTAGGTTAGTTAAAATTTACGGGTTAGCCCCCTTTGGTTAAATAGCGCTGCATCGTTAATCCTTTTACTTAACGGCCGTTTGCAAGGCTTACACAAATGGTCCTTGAGTCCGTTTTTCTTCCGTTTTCATACGTTTTCGTCCGTTTTTCTTACGTTTTTTCCGTTTTTGTCCGTTTTTCTTACGTTTTTGCCCGTTTTTTACGTTTTTGTCCGTTTTTCTTACGTTTTGTCCGTTTTTCTTATGTTTTTTACGTTTTTGTCCGTTTTTCTTACGTTTTGTCCGTTTTTCTTACGTTTTTGTCCGTTTTTCTTATGTTTTTTACGTTTTTGTCCGTTTTTTCTTACGTTTTGTCCGTTTTCTTACGTTTTTGTCCGTTTTTCTTATGTTTTTTTTTTTTTTTACGTTTTTGTCCGTTTTTCTTACGTTTTGTCCGTTTTTCTTACGTTTTTGTCCGTTTTTCTTAGTTTGTCGTTTTTCTAGTTTTTCTGTTTTTCCGTTTTTCTTACGTTTTGTCCGTTTTTTCTTACATTTTTGTCCGTTTTTTCTTACGTTTTGTCCGTTTTTTCTTACGTTTTTGTCCGTTTTTCTTATGTTTTTACGTTTTTGTCCGTTTTTCTTACGTTTTTTCTGTATTTGTCCGTTTTTCTTTCGTTTTTGTCCGTTTTTCTTACGTTTTTGTCCGTTTTTCTTACGTTTTTTACGTTTTTGTCCGTTTTTCTTATGTTTTGAATTTTTTAATTTTTTTTTAAATTCGGACAAAAAAAATTTTCTTTAAATTCGGACAAATTTTTTTTTTTAATTTTTTATTATTTTTTCTTTAAATTTGGACAAAAAAAAATTTTGAATTTTTTTTATTTTTGTTTAAATATTCGGACAAAAAAAATATTGAATTTTTTTATTATTTTAAAAAATTCGGACAAATTTTTTTTTATTATTTTGAATTTTTTTTTATTTTTAAAAAAAAACGGACAAATACAGAAAAAAAACGTAAGAAAAACGGACAAAAATGTATGAAAACGGAAAAAACGTAAGAAAAACGGACAAATACAGAAAAAACGTAAGAAAAACGGACAAAAACGTAAGAAAAACGGACAAAACGTAAGAAAAACGGACAAAACGTAAGAAAAACGGACAAATACAGAAAAAACGTAAGAAAAACGGATAAAAACGTAAAAAACATAAGAAAAACGGACAAAAATGTAAGAAAAACGGACAAAACGTAAGAAAAATGGACAAAAACGTAAAAAACATAAGAAAAACGGACAAAAACGTAAGAAAATCGGACAAAACATAAGAAAAACGGACAAATACAGAAAAAACGTAAGAAAAACGGACAAAAACGTAAAAAAAACATAAGAAAAACGGATAAAAATGTAAGAAAAACGGACAAAACGTAAGAAAAACGGACAAAAACGTAAAAAACAAAAGAAAAACGTACAAAAACGTAAGAAAACGGACAAAACGTAAGAAAAACGGACAAAAACGTAAAAAACATAAGAAAAACGGACAAAAACGTAAGAAAAACGGACAAAACGTAAGAAAAACGGACAAAAACGTAAAAAAACATAAGAAAAACGGACAAAAACGTAAGAAAACGGACAAAACGTAAGAAAAACGGACAAAAACGTAAAAAACGTAAGAAAAACGGAAAAAAACGTAAGAAAAACGGACAAAAACGAATGAAAACGGAAAAAACGTAAGAAAAACGGACAAATACAGAAAAAACGTAAGAAAAACGAACAAAAACGTAAAAAACATAAGAAAAACGGACAAAAACGTAAGAAAAACGGACAAAAACGTAAGAAAAACGGACAAAACGTAAGAAAAACGGACAAAAACGTAAGAAAAACGGACAAAACGTAAGAAAAACGGACAAATACAGAAAAAAAGTAAGAAAAACGGACAAAAACGTAAAAAACATAAGAAAAACGGACAAAACGTAAGAAAAACGGACAAAAACGTAAAAAACATAAGAAAAACGGACAAAAACGTAAGAAAAACGGACAAAACGTAAGAAAAACGGACAAAAACATAAGAAAAACGGACAAAAACGTAAGAAAATGGACAAAAACGTAAAAAAACGGGCAAAAACGTAAGAAAAACGGACAAAAACGGAAAAAAACGTAAGAAAAACGGACAAAAACGTATGAAAACGGAAAAAACGTAAGAAAAACGGACAAAAACGTAAGTTAAACGGACAAAAACGTAAGAAAAACGGACAAAAACGGAAAAAACGTAAGAAAAACGGACGAAAACGTATGAAAACGGAAGAAAAACGGACTCAAGGACCATTTGTGTAAGCCTTGCAAACGGCCGTTAAGTAAAAGGATTAACGATGCAGCGCTATTTAACCAAAGGGGGCTAACCTGTAAATTTTAACTAACCTAGTTAACACCAGTTTAACCAAGGGACCTGTGGTGTTATTTGTTTACCTACTTAGGGACCAACCATGCAACTTTAAACTTCGAGGGACTAAAGTTGTTATTTTGGACAAACCACAGGGACCAACCATGTAATTTACTCTTTGTTTTATTGTTTTAGTACACTTTAATTCATCAGGATTGATGGGCTTGTGTCATGTGACTACGGAAAATCATGCACGCCCCTTAATATTGCTTTCCCATTAATTAAAGTTTATATGTTGATGTCTTTGGTGACTTTTATTAGTGCATTGATAACCTCTGTGTCTAGCTGAGTCTTGCTTGGGTCGACATGCCCCTTCCTCGCCTATTTATTCTATCGTCTCTAGAAAAGTAGGATAGACATAAGTAATCATTAAGAATTTACTCGCCGATAAGATTAGAGCCAACGAGAAAGGTTTAATTACATACACTTCATATAAAACTAGCAATAAAACAAGTGACAAGCCACTTAATTATCAGGACAGGTCTTCTTATTGTCTCGAGTATCTATCTGTGTACGTGTGTGCTAATCATTGATTCGTGCTCATTAGTTTAGTTTACTATTTAATTATAACCAAACCGTGCCAGTCTCTCAGGCTAAACCCCCTTGCGTTAGATTAGGTTGTATAGCTAACTTAGGATATTAAAATACTGATTAGAATAACTAGATAATGCGTTCCACTCTTAGTGATCGACACTCTACTTACCATTATATTCATACTGACCGGGTACACTGCTCGTTAAGTGTGTGTGTTATTGATAAGTCGGCTAAATATAAATTTAAAACTTGAGTAGGCATTAATACTGCTAAACCGGAACGACACATCACGCGCATAAAAAACGCTTCAATATTATTAGTTCAATAATACGAGTACTCTATGTAGTACTAGGGTTTACAACCTTGAAGCTATATCAAAAACATACGTATAAACATCTAAACCTAGGACCTCCTTTTATAGACTAAGGAGTCCTTTACAAGATAACTACAAATCTTCTAGAATATACAGATAAGTCTAAACATATAGAATATATGCAGAATATCTTCTAAACTTATCACATTACACGGCTTTATCTAATAGTAGTATCAATCTTCATCAGCAATCTTCAGCAGTACAAAGTTAGTCTGGCAGTACTAACTTTTACTCTAGCAATACAAACTTGATTAGTACTGTTGGTTGAAATCTTTAGCAGTTTCATCTTTGGCTTGACAGTACTAACTTAGCTTGGCAGTACTAAGTGTGTAGACTTGTAATTCCCAACATTATTCATTCACAACTCTTCGAGATAAAGAGGACAGTTCCTCTTCCAGTGACCCACTACATGACAGTAGTAGCAAGCCTGATCCTTCTTGGGATTCTCTTTCTTCTTAGAAGGATATTTCTTAGATAGGCCATAACTTTTTTACCCTTATCAGCTTTACCTTTACCTTTACCCTTCTTGTTCGCTTGCGGTTTTGGCTTGTGAATCCTACCACCCTAAATAGCAAGTACTTGGGGTGTAGGAGCCTTTTTAGGTAATCCTTTCTCGTTGTCAATGAGCAATGCGTGTAATTCACTCACTGTCTTCCCCACGCAGTGCATATTGAAGTTGTTAGGTTTTATAGATTTAATGATACAAAACATGAAGAATGAAACATGAAGGACTTAAAACGACAAGAAGGGAAACTACAAAAAGATGGAGGATTTAGAAGATTCTTAGAAGAATATTTAGTTTCCTTACTGTATTATGTAAACCCTAGATGTCTCTATTATATAAAGAGACATAAGGGGCGTGGTTTTCATTAAGTCTAGACAAGATGTAGTCGACTAAAGGGGTGTGTGTGTAACCTAGGCGCGTAGGTTATAGAAAATGTCTACGGATAGTGTTTTGTTAAAGGCTCAAGGATCGTATGATTCCTGTTAGATTAGTAACCGTTCTACACTTGATCAAGTAGAATTGGGCCTTATCGTGTTTGTAATTGTATTATTATGAAGATGATAACGAAGAAACCTTGTTACAATAACAATTTATGTTTTATTTATTACGCTGCATATTGTTGTCATTTTTATTGTTATTCCTTGTGCTCAAAATGATCTAAGGAGTTATATCAAACTCCACAATTGGTATCAGATCGGGTAGCTCGTGATCTAGGGATTATACAAGGTTTATTTGTCAAAGAACTAAGAAAATCATTTTTAGTGTTTATGTTTGTAGTTTTCTGCACTGCTGTTTTTAAAAGGCGATATCTCATTCGTTAACCGTTGGATCTTAACAAAAATTTTACTGGAGGTTCTCTATATATCAAGGTAGATTCTCACCGGAGGGATCTTCAATCTGAGCGTTCGTTTGGAAGATATAGATCACCGAAGTCTGCTTCAGAAAGGTTTTTTCAGAAAATCGGTTTCTAGGGTTTGTTCATAATTAATTTGATCGATTTGGTTTTCATGACTAATGTTGTTGTTCACAATCATTCTATGTTGTTAAAAGTTATTCTTTATTGTGTTTGTACCAATCAATCTCATCAGTTTTACATGAAAAGATAAACAAAAACCCTAGCTTCTCTCTCTAGAAGTGGTGATTTTAGAGAAAACCTAATCTACAACATTTGTTGGTTGACCATTCTTATTAATATCTGGTCGGTTTAACATTCTCTTAATTGATTTATCACTTAATTAAATCAATCATCATAAGAGCAGTTTGCATAGATTTTAAAAGAAACATGAGTTATAGAGAGAGACGGATAAGGAAGCTATGCTTGACGTGTTTGATCTGATGGAATAGGGGTACTGGTATAACAAGTAAATCTATTTTCTTTTAGAGTAACCATAGTCTAATGAAAAATGCCCTGCTGACTGAAGGTTACTGGTTGCAAAGTAAGTCTACTTCTCTTGGAAAAAGACTCACGCATAGTTCAACTGAGGTTACTAGTAACCCTAAAGAAGCAGTAAGACTACGCATGTACCTCCTTGAACGTTACTGTTGCTTATAGTCATTAATACTGGTTGGTGGTTTTTAGCACTGCTACTTATCATGTTAGTACTGCCAGTTATAACAAGCTACTACTGCTGTGGATTAGTACTGCTACTACAATTTTAGTACTGCTAGCATATTCTTGTTGTTCGTTACTATTGCTGCGATGCTCATTAGTGCTGCCAATGTTCTATGTCTCTACTGCTGGCTCATATTAGTTGGTACTGCTCATTCATTCCAAGATTAACACTGCTACGCTATTAGTAGTTATTAGTACTGCTAAGTGTAAAGCCTAGCAGTTGTATCTCATATGTTAGTACTGCTTTATTGGTCGATGTGTGGGGGCTGTTGAGTATTGTGGTGGTGATTTGATATAGCTACGCAAATGATGCTAATAGATTTTAATGCTGCTCATTTTGTCTGATATCATACATTACAAAGTCTTTGGTTCTCGGTTGAATATGAAGTTTGGACAACACATATTGTTTGGAAATTGGTTTTTTCTTTTAAATTTTCTTCAATGTTTAAAAGGCTCGTTTCTGATTTATTGGTTAATTGGTTACGAAGAAATATTGTTTATCTCTTATTTGAGATTGAAGTGAAGTTTCACGAAAGCGTTTACTTATTTCATCATCAATATTCCTAGCTATTGATTAGTGACTTGCTTGTTTATATATGGTTTATGATTGGGACTTGGTCTATCTAGTTTTCATAGGTCAAGGGGTGGATGGACGAAGACCTAGTTAACTATCACTTAAAGGATATACATTGTAGTACTCAGTGTCACACGATGAAGTTGATGTGGATAAATTCAAGAGGTTTAGAGATTTGATACACCACAACTCTCTATACCGTTTTCAATTAATAATAGTGCAAGCTTAAGTAACGAGTTTGGGATATTTTACTTTGGTTTCAAGTTTGGTATATCAAGTTTTCTTCATTAGTGATCATTACAAGGAGCCTACAGATTTGAAGAATCATGAAGATGATTAACACATTGGTTTCAGGTGAAGCTTATTCTTATGATGTGTTTAATCATTTGATGTTCATGCACCACTCAAGGGGAAGTTTTTTATTCTTATTACAGCTAGTTGGAGTTTCTACTGTTTTAGATTCATTTTTCTTATATATGCGTCATGGAGGGCAATTTGAAACATTGAAGACTTGGATTAGGAGCGTGATATTGGTTTGTGGTGGTCAAGATCATATTTGCATATGTTCCCTATTTGATTATAACAAAAAGGGGAAGATATAGATGTTGTGGTGATATGGCATGGATTAAGGGGAAGACAAGATTGTTTCATTCATGGTGAGATTTAATTATCTCAACTTCTTTACTACGTCTAAGGAAGTTCGTACAAGAACGTGTATGTTTTGTAATCATCAAATAGGGGAAGATTGTTGGGTTTTATAGATTTGATGATACAAAACATGAAGAATGAAACATGAAGGACTTAAAATGACAAGAAGGGAAACTACAAAAAGATGGAGGATTTAAAAGATTTTTAGAAGAATATTTAGTTTCCTTATTGTATTATGTAAATCCTAGATGTCTCTATTATATAAAGAGACATAAGGGGCGTGGTTTTCATTAAGTCTAGACAAGATGTAGTCGACTAAAGGGGTGTGTGTGTAACCTAGGCGTGTAGGTTATAGAAAACGTCTAGGGATAGTGTTTTGTTAAAGGCTCAAGGATCTTATGATTCCTGTTAGATTAGTAACCGTTCTACACATGATCAAGTAGAATTGAGCCTTATCGTGTTTGTAATTATATTATTATGAAGATGATGAAGAAAAAACCTTGTTACAATAACAATTGATGTTTTGTTTATTCCGCTGCATATTGTTGTCATTGTTATTGTTATTCCTAGTGCTCAAAACGATCTAAGGAGTTATATTAAACTCCACAGAAGTTACGAACAAAACCACTAAATTCCTTATTTAGGGATCTATTGATTAAGTTAACAGCAATATCTTGTGAATAGGGTTTGCCAAGTGCTTCTAGTTGGTACATGTAACCTTTCATTTTCAACACATGTGCACTTACGGATTTACCATCTTCCTGCTTAGAGCTGTGAAGAGCATCAATCAAATCATAGATTTCCACAGCTGCAGGTTTCTCAAACATTCATCTGAGTTTGTTGAGCATGTCATAAGGGAAAAAAATTCTCAAACTGCTTTTGTAAAGCAGGTATCATCATTCCCAACATCATACAAGCTACATCATTATGTTTCTTGAATTCAACTTTCCATTCTGCTTTTTCCACATCAGATGTTGTAGCAGCAGGTTCAGCAGGACAAGGCTGATACAAATATTTCAGTTTCTTAGACACTCGCAAGACAATCATGAGTGAACGAAACCAGTCATTGAAATTTTGGGAGCCAGTCAATTTTTCTCGCTCAAAGAATGTTTTGAACACATAACTCAAAGTAGTGTTATCGGTTTGAGTAATTTCTATAGATGAAAAAGTTCAAATATTAGTATTTTCGATAATACAATTTTTCAAGAAAATAAAATACCCAAGAAAATATTCATATAACCATTGAATTTTCTTGAAAACTAGGACCCATATTAACATAGTTTCATCACATCAGTTGATCTGCTAGTAATGAAAGTATAAAATAAGGTAACTTATCGAACAATAATTGGCAAACAATTTCCAATTCCTAGATCATTATGGGATTTACATTGTCAAACCTAGTTGCAATGTAAGCATGTTTCATCCCCATCTTATTCCTTGAGTCCTAGCTCCCACTAACAACTCAATTAAGTTGTCTAATTTAAAGAACTGCAAATGTGTCCAGTTGAGCTCTCACACAACATGAAGATTTACCTTTCCATTACAATATAATCTAGCCAAGCTCTCACATGACGTAAATTGCAACTTCAAGTGTTCTTTTAACTAGATGGCATAAACTTAAAATTTTAAGGGTACTAGTTTTTTATGTGTATAATCAAAATTATGTATGAAGAAGCATGCATACAACTTCATAACATAGGTTTTAATAAAAAAAAATATTTTATTAACCAATTCACTAAGATTAAATTAACAAAGTTTTGATTGAGGTACTAGGTTCACCAATCAAAGAATTACCTTCAATTATCGTTCACTATATCGTACTTTTGCATAGGTCAAAAGACCACAGAAGTGGCGCGTGGAATTGAGGTCAATTCACCATTAAGATGATTTTGTACATAAAAAATAGTCGTAGGTAACTCCAATTTGACGCACAAAGTGGCGGAGAAACTAAGGTTTAGCATACGGCTAATCAATTACCCGTTTCTTTTAGGTCACAATTTAATGCGGACCCTCCTTAAACCACTCACACAGTTTGTCACATTGGATGAGCCTTTCTAACTATTTGGTACAAGAATCACCACTCAATTAAACGATGTAAATTTAACTCTTAAAACATGTGAAGTTTCACCATTATTTAGTCTGTATTATTTTTCTATTCAAAAATTAACTTTTTTGTTTATAAACATCATACAAAAAATAAACAAAAACAAGTAATAAATAATAAAAAATAAAACATCTAAATAATGAGCACATAACTTAACAATTAATTATATGTAAACAATTAGGCACATGCAAACTTGTTTGATAAAACCTATTAATAATCAATTCTAGGTTAAATAATGCATATATTCAACTAGGGTTTTCACTTGCAAAGGCAAGTGAGCCATATCCATTGACGAATCAATTGCGTAAACCAAAGTCAAATATATACCACATAGCACGTAATTAATTCATTAATTATATTGAGGTCTTCCCCAATTTTAGATTTATCAAAACAATACATGTGAATAAATCTTAACAATTAAATCATATAGACAATAATCCATGACAAACATGCATGTTTTCCATGGATTCTACCTAACAATTATTACACGTTGTTACATGATCGCATACAATTAACACGTAATTATATCATGCAATCCTAGGGTTTCTAATTCAATTAAAAACAAAACAATTTTTTTTAATTAAGAGGCAATCCCCTCCCCCCCCCCCCCCCCCCCCAAACCTAGGGTTTCGAATTTTCAACCCTAAAATTCGACATATATAATTAAACACATAACAATTATTAGTTTTTTACGTGTTTCGGTAATTAATTACACATTATCCAAGGCTCGTGATGCCACTATTGGTTTTTAATAACATGACAAATTCATAAATTAAACACAAATAACATCAAAGTAATTGCGGAAGCGTAAGAACATATAATACATAATTAATTAACCGAATTTAAATAGCATGCGTACCTTTTAACAATTATTCAAAATCAACTTTATGAACCCTAATTAGGGTTTATGTGGATTGTAAGAATTACCCCTTACCGTTTTGTAATTCAATCCAAGATTCAAACAATAGTGTGTTTGAATCACGTTCTTGTACATACGTACTAATACTAAGTTAACGTTATGCTAGTAATGAAAACACAAAACGGTTTGTTTGTATAAAACCAAATTCGATCGACCCACAAGGAGGGTTTTGTTCGATCGGTTTCACCAAAGAAAAGAGAAGAGAAAAAGGGTTTGGTATTGTGTGTGCATAAAAGGTACAAAAAATAATAACCCTTGATTTGTGTATATACTAAAAGAAACTTAGTGTCCAAGTTTTGTATGGATTGGGTTAGACCCAACCATAACCGATCGGCCCTATCAAATAGAGGGGATCCGGAACCTTCTTGACATCTAATTTCATTCTAGTCCTTCTCTTTTGTATTTAACAGTCGTTAGTCAATTATCGTTAATTACATAACGGTCGTTAGACGTTTTGTGTATTTAATAATTAAATATAACCTTTTATAAATAATTATTAAACATTAACTCTTCATATGTAAAGTGTGCAATCACGTGATCTCGAGTTCGATCATAACATACATTTATTAATTTATGTCCATAAACTAACATAACCATCTTAAATAACGTGTTTTTTCACAAAAGAAGTTATAAAATATTATACCATTCTTTTCGTCATTTTCTATCACTCTTATTAATTTCTTTAATGCTTTATTACATTAATTATAAGAAATATCAAATACACAAGAAGTTAACACAAACAGTGAGAAGGTGCAAACTTCATAACAAAAACAGCGAGTTTTTTTTTTTTTTTTTTTTAATCAAACGAAAGTCATATAAACTCATTTTATCAATCCTTTGATCAATTTGATATATAGTTTTAATACATTTGAACAAATACAGCATAGTTTTAAAATGGTTCTATATCTAAGATTTAGGTATATGTCAGTCACGTATTCACTTTTCTTTAGATTTTAATGTCGTTAAGAGATTTTGTTATTAAAAGATTTGCATGAATAGCGCTAATCTAATTTTGTTTACGGTATGTTGTTGGTATGTGATAATGGTGACACAAATCAATAGAACATATCTTTGTTTTTGCAAAAGTTGCTTTTGACATTTTGAAAGATCTCTTGCTTGGTGGAAGATCTATGGTTTACCTGTCATCTCCCAAGATGATGTGTTCTCGTCGGCAGACTTGGTCTAATTTCTACGAGCCAATCGCTGTAGTTTGATGTTATGGTTCATGCGGCAACATGGCATTTATGGATCTATAAAAATAAGATGATCTTTTCTATAACGGCCTTAAGAAAACCTCTTCCGCAACGACATAAAGCTGTATTCCTTTATTTGGTTTTCTAGTAGGAGTTAGAAAAAGTTTGCTTAATTGGATAGATTGATTTAGCAATCCATGTAATGCTTCATCATCTTCTATTTAATTGGTTTTTCATAGCTTCTTGCTAGCTTTTGATGCAATTTTTGTTAAGAAAAAGATTGTTTACGGCATTGTTATAATGTAAAATGACATTGTTATATACTAAAGATGGTTTTATAAACCCGGTTCCAAAAATTGATCACCTCAAGTGAATTTACTACTGGATAAGGAACACGTTTGTTATTTTCCCAATAATACATCAAATAAATTTTTTTAGGCTCGCGATCGTAAAATAAATCTTCTTGTTATTTTCCCAATAATACATTAAATCTTCTTAGCTTAGCAATGAAATATTGTTGCTAATTCCGTTGCTATCGTCTAACATTTTAGTGACAACTTTGACTAAAAATTCGTTGCTAAAGTAGTAAAAATATTTACAAATGAAATTCAAGTGTTTGTGTAGCTGCATTAAATTTTACGATAGCTATATTTTATATTTATAACTTTAGCTACCTTGATGGGTTATCGTTAATGTAAACGATTAGTAAAAGAATCGTGCATCTATTCAGGCAATGGCTACTTTTGGTGTAACAAGCTTTTTTATTTTAAAAAGTTACAGGTTTATATGTTTATATAAATTGAATACTAGATATAATGTCCGTGCACGCGCGGGGTTTTTTCTAATCATTTAAATAAATTATTATTTTTAATTTTGGGTTTTAATTATTATAACATGACCTTCAAAATCATTGTACTTTGATTGAGGTATTGAATTAGGGTTATTTACGAATGTAGTGGGTTTTAATATTAATTAGATTTGGAGGAGATGTTCTTGCGTCAATGATTGTGCGTGAATGAATGATAAGAGATCGAGTTTGATTGATGGAAGAGGAATTTGGGAATGTTGGGACTTCAAATATTTAGTGGGAATGATACTGAATTTTAAGTTTCAGCCCAAATCTTTGAAAAACTTGCTCCACCGTTTTCAAGTTTTAATTTTTTATATTTTGACACATATATTTTTGTAAGTTTTTATTGAATGATTACAAATCACATTCTTTTTTTTGTAGAATATGGATAAATTTAGAAGTATTTATGCTTTTCTTATTTAATATTTAAGAAAATAATAATAATAATAATAATAATTTGATTATTACTTAATAAGGTATGATTTGATTTTTTTGAAATGTAAAAGTCCCAACTAGGGGTTTTGTTTTATTATATAAAAGATTATCAACACACTAATAGCGTATTTTTGTCGAAGATTAATTTAGCAACAATCATAGATTGCTGCAATAATAGCAAAAAGCAACGCAATTAGTCGCTGGTGAACGGATCTATTGGCCACAAAAGAAGTGTAGTTGCGAAACCTAAACTTTGTTACTAATATCAGCAACAATTTATATCGTTGCTAATTGTTAAATTGCAATGAATCTATTTTTGGTGCTATCTATAGAAATAACGACAACTTATCTTGGAAATGAAATTCGCAACGACCTGAAACTTTGCTGTTAGATTGCAGCAACCTGGCAAAATTAGTAACAATCTTCATGTTAGCAACGATTGATAGCAACGATCCTAAGTCGTTGCAAATGCTGTTGCTAGCATCTATTTATCGAATTTGGGCAATTCAGCAGCGAAATCTAGCCGTTACTATCGATAGTTTTCTAGTAGTGGATGTACTTCATTAACTCAAAAAATGCTTTTGGAATTGAACCAGCGTCGTATTATCCTTAGAACTAGTAAAAGCCAACGATTTAGGCCTTAAATATTACTACATGACCTCGAAAATTTAAACGTACCGTTATCATTGTTAAAGACATAATATATAACATTTACATGGAAATACAAATTTTAATTAATTGTTACTCAAATGTCGAAAATAAGAGACAACCCGAAGCTTTAACAATAATGCAACCAATTTTTAGAGTGTCACTTTGAAGTCCTTTATCAAGAAATTCAATTCATGCAATTGGCGAATATTAAACATTAGTGATGATTAGCTTTACGTCAAACATTTGTATTAAGCCTAAATAAAGATTTAGGTAAGTAATATCAAAGTTATTGAACTTAAATTTATAATCGATCGTCGGTGCAGTGGTATAATTAATGGTCCATGTATTTACGCATATCTACATGCATGTGTCCGGCCGTGACATCGATCTGTTACGAATTTAGAAAACTGCATCATTCTCTCAAGCGCATTTTAAAACTATGACTCGCATGAAGGTAATAACATAAACTAGAAACCACATATAGATGCTAGTGGAAACAAAGCCCATTCAAAAGCTATTTAATTTCACGATAATAGATATTTAACACGACTATTTTGGCTAGACAATACCAAACCAAGACATTTATTTATTATTAACTTCTGAGCAACTCGTCTTTCAAGAGGTCACACAATTACGGTTCACTGTTATCCAACTTAGGAGGGTGTCCATGATGTGGTGGTTTACCACCGTGATGTGGTGGCTTATATGAATCTTCAGTGTCAACCTCCGTTGCAGGATGACCATGATGAGGTGGCTTATGGTATGGTGGCTTATGATAAGGTGGTTTCCCTCCCTTCTTTTCTAGAGCCTCTTCAGTGTCATCTGTCTCTGAAGGCGGGTGACCATGATGAGGTGGCTTATGATATGGTGGTTTCCCTCCCTTCTTTTCTAGAGCCTCTTCAGTGTCATCAGTCTCTGAAAGCGGATGACCATGGTGAGGTGGCTTGTGATAAGGTGGCTTATGATAAGGTGGTTTCCCTCCCTTCTTTTCTAGAGCCTCTTCAGTGTCATCAGTCTCTAAAGGCGGGTGACCATGATGAGGTGGCTTATGGTATGGTGGACGGCCTTCACCATGATGTGGTGGTTTTTTAGTTGTTTCGAGATCGAAATTTTGTGGGTTGGCAAAGGCGGTGGTAGTGATGAAAATTAGTAACGCGGCGAAGAGAAAAAGATAGTGTTTGGTATGCATGGTGTTGTGTGATTACAATAGAACCAAACTTGTCTATTTATAGATAAACTCCACGTTACACCTTTTTGAAAATTTTATTTTATTTTTGTCCCTCTTTTTATAGATAAACTTGTCTATTTATTTTTTCCCTTTATTTATAATAAAGTATCGTATAATATCTTTATTGGTTTTATCTTTTTACATCTGAAAGTCTCTTCATTTGACATATGTTTCGAATTGATTGCTTTCTTATTAATTTGTCGTATGCTGTGCATAGGGGGTTTTAGGTTGTTTTGTGTGTGTATTTTGTTGTTTGGTGCATGTTTATATCTTCTAATTTCTTGCTAATGTGTGCCAAAAAATCTATGAGATGAACAAAGATCTATCTGTTTAAGCAATTGTCCGCTCGATCATTCAATTATCCAATTAATTAAGCTTTAAAGAACAAAAAAAAAGAACAAGGTTTCATTCGTGTTCGTTTCAGTTCATTGACGACCCGGCCTGCTCTCATGTAAAATTATTTATTTGTTTTTGGTTCATTGTTAGAAACTTAAAATAAAATCTAGATTCACCGTAAAAAAAAATCTAGCTCACCGTTGTAATTTCAAATACAACACTAGGGTATAAACTATTTATTAATTAAAACTTGGACCTATTTGTTAAGTACATTGACAATTTGACATACTTCAAAATTATACAAGACATCCACAAACATACTACATGCATGTACAAGATAAAACTAGATTAATTGCTTGTGTGAGTTTACGCTATTTGTACAACTAGTAATTAACTAATTATAGTAAAACTATATTTGCTCGAAATAACTTATAAGTTATAATATACATACATCCGATTAATTCCAAAAAAAATTATATGTCATAATTACTTAGCAAATACATATTTAAAAACGCAAAAGAACGTGTTAACTTAATTGGTCACCGACCAATTTCAATATTTATGACTAAAGCATATTTAATTTAGTTTAGATACAACTTAATTTTAGTTTAATTTTTATGTATTATACACGATACTTCCGGTAATTTTAGATGTATAAAATTTCTTAATTTGTACGGATTTTGGAAAGAATAATCTTATGAAGATCCTTACTTCAACTTAATGTAAATCAATATTTATAATGAGTGGTTGCGTCAGGTCTCCGTGTAAATTAAGGCTATTCTTATATACCTTTATAAGCATATGTGATAATTTTAAATAATAAATTACTAAGTAATATTTTACACAAGTAGTTTATATATGTACGATCTCGGGTATTTATTTGTGTATCAGAGTAATATATGTGTTTTATTATTATTTATAATTCCGTGCATATATAGATTTTAGGTATTACAATTAATTAATTTGATATAATAATGATAACAGAACTTATAAATTAATAAATTATAAATAACAATAAAAATAGTAAATATTGCTTTTAGAAAAATCAAAAAGTCTTTGAGAGTATATGGCAAACTTATTAAAATTGAGAATTTTACATTTTTAAATCGGACTTCTTATTCGCATAGTTAAAGCGTCAAATTTCGATTTTCTGTTTTATCTTATTCATATAATAAACATCTTTACCTAACCTTTTAGAAAAGGAAGAACAATGGAAAGACAAAAGCAGCAATATGTATAATATAATCTTTGTAAAAACAAACGGATTGCAATTTGCAACTTTTACATTATTGTCAAAGATGGGTTGTAAATTTTTTTAACAGATGGAAATATTATGCTCGAAAGAAAAAAAATCCGGGACACTTGTAAGATTTTTTTTAAGTGGGAATATGATGCCTGCTTCCTACTGCAGGCAATTGTCTACTTTTTTTTTTTATAAAAAAGGGACACCACTTCTATAAACATGTCAATTACACCCCTTCTCTTGCTTCACCATCTTACAACTTATAACCCAATGTAACATCATTTTTCACAAATCTTTTCACAGATCTTCAATTCACCACAGCGCCAAAATCTCCCGCCAAAAAAAGTTGCCACTAAAACCCTTCCACCAAACACAAACACACATTTATCTCAATGGCGGATGAACACCGATCAAGAAAACGCAAACAAATCAAACCTATTCCAAACCTTCTTTTACAACACAAAGTTGAAGTAATGTCCTCTCCTCGTTTCCTATTTATTTTCTTGAAAAAAAAAACATTTTTTTATATAAATTATGGTTTGTTGATTATTGAATCATGGGTTATATGTAAATTCCTTTCTGGGTTATGTTAAAAATGTGATTTTGTTACTGGGTTCTTGTTTGATTGAATTTTTATTGGGTTTTTGATTGATTGCATGGGTTGAATTTGCCTACATTGTGTTATTTTAGTGTTTTTAGGTATTGGGTATTGGTTTATTTGATGATTGATTTTTGGTTTTTTGATGTGGAATGTTATTTGATATGTTTTTTGTTATTGTTTATTACTTGTGAATTGGGGGTTTATGATTTTGGAATTGTGACTTGTTTTTATGATTATTTATGGGCTTATGAGCTTATTTGATTTCGGCTAATGTTTTATAAGCTCAATTTTTTTGGCTTATTTTGAAACTTGTGGGCTTATATAGTTTGTTATCATAAGTCCCTAAGTAAGCCAAAAAAATGGGGCTTATGAAACATAAGCCGAAAACATATAAGCTAATAAGTCCATAAATAAGCTTAACCAAACACACCCATATATGATAAGATAATGTTAGGAAAGTGTAGTAAATGTTTGGGTTCTTATGTATTTTTTTAAGGAAAAAACTGGGACCTAAAATGATGAAAATGTTACAGGTTAGGAGTATTGAAGAGGGGTTTGAAGGCTCATGGCATAGTGCGACTGTGATTGATAGTAAAAACCAGACTCGTGTGTTTGGTCGATTATATATAATCTATAGTTTTCACAGATCTTCACCACAGCGCCAAAACCAAGCAAGAAGTGTCTTCTAGTTCTGAAGGACATGAACAAGCAAAAAGAGATTGTAAGTTCTTTATTGGTTAAAATTCTAATTCCATTCTACAATGAAATTTGCAATGTTTGAATAGGCACATAGCTGTGTATAACTTTCTGATCATTAAGCAAATGCCTAAATACCCTTCAGTTTGACATTTAAGATACTCTTATAGTATTTTGTATGTATAAGAAACATTTTACCGTCAATAATGGCATGTGACTCTTATTCGTTTGTGATTACAGTAAAATATGGCCCACGGCATGCTCTTGTTATGGAAGACTTCCAACCAAGTATGACTACAAGTGGTCTTGAGAATATGTTAGAGAAGTTCAACTATCACGATGTTGTGATTCGCTGGATCAATTATACCACTGCGCTTGCCATATTTAGAACTCTAGCAATTGGTAACTTTATCTTCCACATGTTAAGTTATAGACTTATAGGTTTAAACTTGTGTAGAAAGATAACACCATTTCAATATGACACTATTCTGATCAATGAAATACCAGCCAGCCATCGTGTTGTTATCTTTAGTCTTACAGAATTTACAAGGTCGCAGTAGTAGTACTCGCCAACTAGTAGCACTTCAAGAAGCAGTAAAACTAAAAAGCAGTAGTATCAAATAACGCTAGCAGCAGAAATGGTGTTTGGGATATCTGTACATAGTTAATATGGAGCATAAGGGGTGTTTGGGAAATGATGTGGAGAGTGGGACTATTAGGAATTGGCAAAATATTGACTGGTGGGTCGAATATGGATTTTGATGATATTGAGATTAATGGCTGGAGTGCATACGACATGGGCCCTTTGAAGACAAAGTATTATTATTAGTTGTGGTATTGTTTATTTTGTATTGTAATTTGGTTTTTGGACTTAGAATTGGTATGTCATTAAATTTTAACTTCAATGGGGTTGTCCATTTTGAAGTTTGATCTGTAAAGTTTTTGTTGTTTAATATAGTTTCTCGGCGTATCGTCCCTTTTACCCAAGAAAAAAAAACTAGTTCATCCATGAAACTTATGCTTTATTTATGGATAACACTTATAGTGTTACAAAAAGAAAATTTGTATGATAACATAGTTTCATATCTTTGGTGCCTTTGGTTTGATCTCAACTGGCTCCCTGTGAAAGTGCAGATACAATTTTGGAGGGACTAGCAAACCTGTGAAAGTGCAGATACAATTTTGGAGGGAAAATGAAAGCATGAAGGCCTGGGAAAATGCATTACAGTGGAAAATCCATTACAAGCCAGGAGGACAAATTAAATTCGAATATTACAATTTTGATAATTTTGTTCGATTACAACAAATGAAGTAGCACAAATTAAATTATAACAACCCCTCTTGAATCATGCTGCAACATTCTTCCCTTTTTGTTGATCCAACCCGTCTTGAATTTCTATAAAAAAAGTTAAGCAGTATTAGAACATCAGTAGAACATCAGTAGAACATCAGTTTCAAAACATTGACTGCATTTCAAGTGACCTCCGCAAGGTACATGTATCAGTTTTGGGGCCTTATGGCATCCGTGCGATGTGTCGTTGCGGTTTAGCAGTATTAATGCCTACTCAAGTTTTAAATTTATGTTTAGCCGACTTATCAATAACACACACACTTAACGAGCAGTGTACCCGGTCAGTATGAATATAATGGTAAGTAGAGTGTCGATCACTAAGAGTGGAACGTATTATCTAGTTATTCTAATCAGTATTTTAATATATTAAGTTAGCTATACAACCTATTTTAACGCAAGGGGTTCAGCCTGAGAGACTGGCACGATTTGGTTGCAATTAAATAATAAACTAAACCAATAGACACGAATCAGCAAGTAGCACACACGTACACAGATAAATACTTGAGACAATAAGAAGGCTGTCCTGATAGATAAGTAGTTTGTCACTTGTTTTATTGCTAGTTTTATATGAAGTGTATAGTTCGATGCAACGCACCGAGATTAAGTCCTTTCTCGTTGGTTCTAATCTTATCGGCGAGTAAACCCTTAATGATTACTTATGACTATCCTATTTATCTTTCTTCCTACTTTTTTACAGACGATAGAATGCATAGGCGATCTAATAAATAGGCGAGGGCAGAGGCATGGCGACCCGATCAACGCTCAGCTAGACACAGAGGTTATCAATGCACTAATAAAAGTCACCAAAGACATCAACATATAAACTTTAATTAATGAGAAAGCAGTTTTAAGGGAGTGCAATCTTTTCGTTGTCACATTACACAAGCCACCAATCTTGATGAATTAAAGTTTACTAATACAATAAAACAAAACTACTTAATGAATTAAACACATGCAGCACCTTCTTACAGCTCTTGTATCTTCGTTTGGGTGTGTCTTGTGCTGCTGCCTTGACTGAATTCGTCCTAGGTTTCTGTACTTCGGTCTTCGGATATAATATTATTATGCCTCGAATTCGTCTGGTCTTGGGGTATTTATAGTTTCTGTCTGAGGGTAAGATGCGGCGCATCTAGTAAGTATATGCGGCGCATTGACTTAACTTCGCGTGGGGTCCAAGATTATAATATTCAGGAATATTCGTACACCGCCAGAAGATGCGGCGTAACTCCATTAATAGATGCGGCGCATGTCCTCTTGTATCTTGGATCGTATCTGGTGAAATATTGATAGTGATGCGCCGTATGTAATGAATGAGATGCGGCGCATCTGGAGCAGATTCGTCTTGATCTTGTCCATTTTAGTAGACTCTTAACTTCTTGCATGTTTTGCTCCATAATTAGTCCAAAATCGCCAAGTTTCACCAAATGCTTGTTTTTACCTGAGAATTACAAAAGTAAACGATTAAGTATCAATCCTCATACATAATATAATAAAACAAGTCAAATAATTAGGATAAATGATAGTAATAAAATGTACTTATTTGAGTTCATCAAATATCCCCCCACTTGAACTTTACTTGTCCCCAAGTAAACCTTAGAATTAATCTTATGAAAATGTATCCTAAAAGATATTAGGATTTATTTTTATATTTAAGCATGTATTCATTTTTGCCATAATCACACAACTAAACACTTAACGAATTAGAAGTAAAAATAAAATAATTTGATAAAAGCAAATCTAATCGTTTAACTGTCCAGTCGTGACGAATATTCTATCATAAGCTTGGCAAGTATACACATCTCCCCCACTAAAGCCAAGGAATAACAAGTCTAAAGCGGTAAAAAGGGTTTTGAGGCTTAAAGGGCTAATTATTCTTCTTAATCTCTATCGATCTCAAATTCCAGAAAAGGCAACAAAATCACAAATAGATGATCGAATCCACGAACACGATACTTGCAATTGCTCAAATCCTTAACTCGAATAGGCTAAAGATAGGACCAAGTAATCTTTACCAATAATATTATATCAAAAAAGGCGACAAAATCATAAATACATAGTCGAATCCACGACTACGATACTTAAGATTGCTCAAATCCCTAATCTCAATAAATCAAAGGTTTGGATCAAGAATAATATAGGGTATGGATAATATTTGGGATACAAATTGGTGTAAAATAAAAAATAAACAAAACAAATAAATTAAAATCCTAAGTGTGGTTAATCACTATCCCAACCATCCCATGAATAAGACTCATATCATAGAATAACTCACGCTTTAACACTTGAAACACACGCTTTAGGTAGACACGAATTATACTCAACAAGATCTTAATCAAAGAATAAACCTTAGTTGGCGTTCCCATAACTGCCAACTCCCATTCAATCCATAGATATAATATACAACAACTAGTGGTGATATCGACCACTAAATACAAAACTTTACATCGTTGGTTAAAACAAACATCCAACTTTTCTTTCTTTTTCTTTTTCTTTTCTATTTTTTTTTCGATTTTTTTTTTTTTTTTTTTTTTTTTTTTTTTTTTTTTTTTTTTTAAATTTATAAACATAGATGTGTAAAATTTCACCACATCACTATAACGATAACTCTGGATAATTTTTCCATACTTTTCATGACTTCAGAAATAACAGTAATAGTGAAAGTAGTAAACACACGAAAAATAAACTCAAAGATATACAATATTTACTTTCACTCCAATTGCATTGTGCAATTTCCCGACCTAACCATAGATAATGAATTACGCACGCGAACACAGGTAATGTAAGGAAACACACTTTGCCTATAGCAATTAACCAACCACGGATTTTAATCTACAGGGTAGGCTAAGGTGTAAGGTGTAACGAGACATTTTAACAAAGGTGTAAGAAACGAAAGGAATGGCTCTGAGTGTTTTTCTAGGGGTATCTTACTCTAAAAGTGAGAGTAACAAAAGGGTTTATACGGGGGTTAACTAACCAGTGTAGTTAGCTAATAACACATAACATATAAGGCTATTTGGGTGTAATCCTAGAAATTTTATCAATTTAGACAAGTCATTCCAATTATATAAATAATACTTATTATGGTGGTCTCGAATAGTATACAAGCCAAGTTCTAAAGTTTACAAGTCACCGGCACACTCATAGATTTGTGAATTTTGAAAAATCACAATTTTTGAAAATAACGTCATGTGTGCAGCTATGCAACTTAGACTTTAAACAAAAACATGCTAAAAAATTTAAATTCTGATATATTAAGCACATTTTAAGCATATTTTTGAAAAGTTTAGGACAAGTAAGTGTTAAGTGTTCTAATTCTCCAATCCCCCCACTTAAGTTAAACAACGTCCTCGTTGTTTGTATAAAAGGTTAAAAACTGGAAAATAAAAGAATTAGAACAGAAAAACTCCCCTGAGATTTGCTCGGTATGATCCTCCATTTGTATAAGAGCAAAAATCATCTTTCTTGTGGATTAGAACGTTTAGGCTTCATAATCAATGTATCCACAGGAAATGCAGGAATCTATAATACCACCAAGGCTTTAAAACACACCTAAGGTAAGAAAGGTTCAAACTTGCATAATACATTAGTAGTTAGGTAAAAATAAAACTTAAAAATTAAAATGAAAATCATCAGGTCAGTCGATGCGCCGTATCTTATGGAAGAAGATACGCCGTATCGAGCCTGGAATAAATACTGATCAGAATAGAAGATGCGCCGCATCTTTAACCAGGGATGCGCCGCATTAAAATAAACTGATAAAAAGTTTTAAAGTCGAAAATGAAAAATGCAGAAAAATAAGGATATGACCATGGTATGTGCTTAAACACATACCATTTCTAGACCAAAACCGGACCAAAATAACCAAAAACCGGACCAAAATGCCAAAAGATATTGTGTTTTTGTGTTTTTGCATGTGCAGGGATGGATATCGTGAAAATTGACAAAAGACACAAGAAAATCAAGAAAACGAGCACGGGATGCGGAAAGGCTCAGAACCGGAACCGGGAACAAAGAAAATGATCAAAAAGGCATCCGAGGTCCTCCATCTATCTGAAGTCGTCAACATTAGCCCTTGGATTCAACTTTGAAAAAATGGCAAGACCAGTCCTTGAAAAATCCAGAAATTACATTAGTGGTCCTTTAAAACTAAATTCCTTTAACTCTTTTAAAAAAACCTTATAACCGGATCCATACATTTCATTAACCCAATCTTCCCTTTTCCTACAAACCCAACCCAAACACTTTAATTCAATAGCCCAACCCACTTAAAATTATATCCGGCCCATCCACAAACCCGATCCATCCTCAAAGAAAATTACCCATACGGTCAAAGTTTTGTGTTAACTAAAAAACTCCTTCGGTCAAAGATTTAAAAGAAGAAAATAAACAAACACACCTCACATTTCACTTTACCTTATCTCTTTCATTTTAGCCGATCCCCTTTCCCCCAATTTTCACCCTCCCATGAACCCTAATTACCCAAGTACAAAATTACCACAATTAAGGGTAATTGTGTCAAATCAGAGGGATTCTAGAAGGATCAGAGTATGTCAGGCCTTGTCAGAAGCGAACTAGCACACGAGGGATGAGGTGGCAGCTCGTGATTGGTTAGAACACGTCAAGATAGAGCAATCCAAGGGCTATGATGAGTGGGATTGATTTAGACGGCTGAGATGAGCTCCAAACTAACACAAACGCACGCGGATCGCCAACATGGCATAGCCCAGAGGTTCGGATCGAGGCCTATAAATAGGATAGGATTTTTCATTTTCGGTATGTAATTTTTATTTAGAAAAGTTATGCTGTCAAAATAGTTTTAGAAATTTAGTTTTATTCGGATTGTAATTTTTGTTTATGTTTAATTCGATTTGAGTTTTGTACTTTTAAAGTTTTAATGAAAGTTTAACTTCGAAGTTAATTTGTATCCGAATGTTCATTTTATAATTAGTGATTTCAATTTATAGTTTATTTCAATCTGTGATTAAATTCTGGTCATTATCATTTAGTATTTGATTTCAGTTATTAGTTTATCACTGTGTTTTAAATATCAGATCATTACAAAAAGAAAAAAAAAAAAGACATTATCAGCTTTTTATTAAGTTGATTTCTGGATTTAAAAGCTTATATAAGCTTGCTAGCTTAGTGTAAGTTTTTATTAAAGTTTCATTCCATGTTTACACAATAAATTCAAATAGTCAACGAAAGTCAAATGTGTTGTGAATCATTGATCTGTGGAATTCTGATAAGTTGAGCTAACCCGGGAAGAGCTTAGCCTATCTTAAAGATAGGCTTCTTGGAAATCTCCTCTGTTCTTGCTGAGGGGAAATTTGTAAGATCCATTTTCATTTTAGCTTCATATTAAATTTCATAGTTAAAATAGTTTAGAGTTACTGTACTTGATTGTAGTAGTTGTTACTGCCTTAATTCTAAATAGTTTATTTGAATTTTGATGTTATTTCTATGGTTTGAGTTGTTTGATTTCATGTTTAGCATTAGAAGCTTGCACTGTTAAAGTTGATTTTTGAATTCTGAGCTAAGTTTGTTAACTGCTGAATTTAGTTAATTTGATTTCTACTAGATTTGTTGAACTCAAATTGATCATAGAATGGGGTGAATATGTTTAAGATCTCAGTGATTGAAGTGTATACTGCTAACTAGGAGTTTAGTATGCTAATTCTGAGATTAGATTGAGATTGTTTAAGTGTTTGTCTGTTATAAGTCTGCTATGCTTTTCAGTTTTGATGACAAGTTCACAAGTTTATTTCTAGCAACTTAGTTGAGTTAAGTAAAAGTTTATTGGGGCAAAAGCTAGCCAATATAGCTGTGTTTCAGTATCTGCTTTTGGTTTGATCTTTTCAGCTTAATTGGATAGTTTATTTGAGTCTATTTAGTGCATGTTTGGTCTGTTTGATAAAGAAGTGTATATAATTGGACTGTCTTGTGAAAAAGCTGATGTCCAGCTATTTTAATCTTGTTTAAGCTTCTTCTTTTCATTAAAAATAGTTTTAGTTAGTTAATATTTGGATTTCAAAAGAAGAAAAATAAAAAAAAATATAGTTTGGATAAATGTTAGCAGCCCAGGAATCGAACCTGGGGCTGTTTATCTAGAGTAAATCATTTTCCATTTTCAGTTATTTAAATTCAGTCCTTGAGTATCATTTTTAACGAGTATGGTCCTTGACTTTGTTTCAAATTGATTATAGCTTTATTAGAGTTTCAGAATTTAGAGTAAAAGTCCTTGTACTTGTTTTAAAAAGATTTAGTTTAAATCAAGTTTTAGAAAAATACAATTTAGTCCCCGTCTTTATTTCGAAACATTTTTAGTTTTAAACAATTTTCCGAATTTACAATTTAAGTCCCTTTAGTTTTTATAAATAGTTTCTTAATTTTCTTTTATAAAATTAGTTTTATTTAATTGCAGTTTTAGTCTCTTAGCTTTTAATCTTTGCATTTTAGCTTTATAGTTTAGCTAATAGATTTATAAATCTCGGGATTAGCCCGGGATTTGCATTTATTTGAATTTTCTTTGTGTGCATTAATTTTAATAACGTAGATTGCTTTTAATTTTTCTTATTATAGTGTAATCAACTCTTAAAAAAAATATAATCTTTCACGTCACTTTTTCACTTCACATTTTCACGACACCGATTCGACAAATTCGCCGTCAAACCTTCGTTGGGAGAACGACCCGGGGAAATATTTTCACGAATATTTCTTTGGAAAAATAAAAATATAAAAACAAACATCAATAAAATGGCGCCGCTGCCGGGGAAGGCTTGAAACGAGTGCGTCGATTTCGTCCGTTGTTTTTGTGATTTGAAGATCCTTCCTTGGAAGTTATTGTTTTTTATAAAAATAAAAATACAAAAATATAATAATTAAAAAACACTTTTCCTAAAGTGTTTTCACCATTAATAATAAATCCTCCGTCTTCCGTTGAAGGAGGGCGGTTGTAAACCATTCCAAATAACAACAAAACAAATCGTGTAATTAATCGTTATCGGATTACTTTATTACTACAACCTAATCACGGGGTTTAAGGAAGCTTGACATTAAATTGTCGAGCTGAAGAAGGCGGGTTTTTAAGCATCTTCGGAGCTACCTTTGCCTTCCCGCCACGCTGCGCGTAGTTTTAAGGGAAACGGTTACGATTAACGTAACGGTTACCAAAAAGAAAATAAAATATTTTGTTTTTCAATATATTAAAAAAGCCAAAAATAATTCCCAACCAAAAATACAAAAAGATTTTTTATTTTCATTTTTGTTTCCTTTTTTGGTGTATGAACACCCGCTCATCTTCTCAAAATCTTATTTCTCCATTATCAAATCCCGAAAGGGTAATTCGACACACACACCGTGCTCATTTCCCAAACGTTGAGGAAATGGCCAACAACCAACACAATCAAGCTCCTCCGGTGGAGCCTAATCAAGGAGCACAACCGGGCCCCGACCTCCGTCCGATGGAGGAACAACTTCAAACACCATTTAATGGTGTGCGAAGGGCCATTGTGATTCCCGACATACTTGCTAATCAATTTGAAATCAATCACGGGTTATTGAACCTCATCACTAATATCTCTTACCATGGGTTCGAGAGTGAAGATCCTCACATTCACATAAGGAACTTCACGAATATAGTTGAGACCATTAAGCTTAATCAAGTATCATATGATGCGATCAAGATGAAGTTATTTCCTTTCTCCCTTAAGGGAGCGGCTCGAACTTGGCTTGAGAAGGAACCCCCGAACTCGATCTATACTTGGGGTGACCTAGCTTCAAAGTTCGTGAACCATTTCTATCCTCCTTCTAAGATTTCTAATCTCCGCGCTCAAATCTTACGTTTCCAACAAGCCTTTGATGAATCGTTCAGCGAGGCTTGGGATCGGTTTAAGGAGTTGATTGAGAAATGTCCGAACCACGGTTTTTCGGAGCTTCATCAAATCGATACCTTTTATAATGGTTTGAGTCTTGCCGATCAAGATTCACTCAATTCGGCGGCCGGTGGAAATTTATTGGCTCGTAATACTCAAGAGGCATTCGGAATAATTGAAAACAAAGCCCGTGTGAGAAATTCAAGGAGCAAGCTTCAAACGTCTAGTGCTAATAGTAAGATCAATGAAGAAGTTATGAATGCTCTCGCCGCACTTAACAAGAAATTCGATTCATTTGTTATTGAGAAAACACCCAACCAAGTCAACGTTATTAACCATGGTTGTGAATTATGTGGTGGTCCTCATTCTTATTTCGAGTGTCCGGCCACCGGGTCTTATGGACACGAGAATGTGTATGCTACTAATGCGGGTGGTAATGGTTACCAGCCCCAAGGTGATCGAAATCTCCTTAGCTACCGTTCAAACAATTCACTTGGACCACCACCCGGATTCAACAATCAAAATCAAAATCAAGGTCAAAACCGTAATCAAGTGAACAATAATCAAAATCGTGCAAATAATGGTTTTCAAAACAATGGTTTTAATCAAAATCAAAACCGGGGTTTTCAAGGAAATCAGAATCAAGGGAATTTTTATGGGAATTTCAATGCTAATCAAGGAAATATGAATCAAAATCAAGGAAATTTTCCTAATCAAGGTTTCAATAACAACAACCGAGGGCAAAATTTTAATCAAACTCAAAATGTTGTTCCAAATCCGCCACCCTCGGATGAGATTCTTCGACAATTAATGCTTCAAAATCAAAATTTGATGAGAACTCAAGAGTTGTTAACTAAGGAAATGAGTGAGATTAAGAAACGTTTAAATGATCAACCCTCGGGTTCGGGTACTACTTCTCTTCCCAGCAACACGATCGCAAACCCGAGGGGAGACGTTAAAGCGATCACAACACGTAGTGGTGTTTGTTATGATGGACCTACGGCTCCGACTACCTCTTCTTCTCTTCCTCCCAAGGTAGTCGCCCGTGAAACCGAGGTGACAACGGATACGGCACTTCCTACTAATAACGGAAGGACCGAAGACATCCAACCTCCGGTTGTCCAATCGTCAAAAGGAAAAGAGAAAGTTGATTTTGAACAAGAGGTTCCCGTTAAGATAAAACTTCCGTATCCATCACGACTTGATGAACAAAAGCACCATGATAGGAATACGCATCAGATGGAGAAATTCTATCAAATCTTTCAAGATATGAGTTTCGAAATTAGCTTTGCGGATGCTGCTCTCTTAATGCCGAAGTTTGCATCGATGGTGAAGAATTTACTGAGCAACAAAGATAAATTGTTTGAGATGGCAAAAACAACCCCGTTGAATGAACAATGTTCCGCGGTTCTCCTCAAAAAGCTTCCAGAAAAGCTAGGAGATCCCGGAAAGTTCCTTATTCCGTGCAATTTTCCGGGGATGGTTCAATGTTTCGCCTTGGCCGATCTTGGCGCTAGCATTAACCTAATGCCTAAGTCCGTCTGGGAAAAATTATCTCTCCCCGCTCTTACTCCGACCCGCATGACTCTCGAGCTCGCAGATCGATCAATTACTCGACCAATTGGCATAGCCGAAGATGTCTACGTTAATGTGGGAAAGTTCCATTTTCTGGCAGACTTTGTGATTGTCGAATTTGATGCCGATCCTCGAGTTCCTCTCATTCTCGGTAGAGGATTCTTAAGAACCGGGCGTGCGTTGATTGATGTTTATGATGAAGAGATTACCTTGCGAGTTGGTAATGAAGCCGTGACTTTCGATTTGGATCAAAACGCGAGATACTCCTCCAACGATAATTGCATGTCCGTGAACCGTATTGATATTATTGACGTCACTACGGAGGAGTATGCTCAAGAGATTCTTGGTTTTTCTAGTGGCAATCCCACTTTGGATTCTTCTTCTACCTCTATTGATGATTCTTCTCCGTCTACTACATCTTCACCGATCATCTCTGACTCTTCCCCGTCTCTCACTCCGTTTAAGGGAGGTGATTTCTTTTTGGAAGAGGTCAATGAGTTTCTTGCTACCGACACATCCTCTTCACCGGAAGATGATGATTCTTATTATGATCCGGAGGGGGATATTCTCATGCTCGAACAACTTTTGAATGAAGACCCTACCCCTTTTTCCCCTCCGATGGACCTTAAAATGGCCGATGTTAAGGAAATTAAGCCGTCTATTGAAAGTCCTCCGGAGCTTGAGCTCAAGGATTTACCTCTTCATCTTGAATATGCTTTCTTGGGAGATTCCGATACATTTCCCGTCATCATTTCAAAAGCTCTCAAAGATGAGGAGAAGACAAAACTCTTAGACGTACTTAAAAAGCATAAAAGTGCCATTGCTTGGCAGATCTCTGATATAAAGGGTATTGACCCTAAATTCTGCACCCATAAGATCTTATTGGAAGATAATTTCAAACCCGCTGTTCAGCAACAGAGACGGGTTAACCCAAAAATCCATGAGGTCATAAAAAAGGAAGTTATTAAACTCCTCGACGCAAGGATGATTTATCCGATCTCGGATAGCTCATGGGTTAGTCCGGTCCACTGTGTGCCTAAAAAGGGTGGAATGACCGTCATTACAAACGAAGAAAATGAGTTAATTCCCACACGTCTCGTCACCGGATGGAGAGTGTGTATTGATTACCGCAAACTCAACGATGCTACCCGTAAAGACCATTTCCCATTACCATTTATGGACCAAATGCTTGAGCGTTTGGCGGGAAATGAGTTCTATTGTTTTCTCGATGGCTTCTCCGGGTATTTTCAAATACCAATTGATCCCCAAGATCAGGAAAAGACCACCTTCACGTGTCCTTATGGAACATTTGCTTACCGACGCATGCCTTTCGGTTTGTGCAATGCTCCGGGCACGTTTCAAAGGTGCATGATGGCCATATTCCATGACATGATAGAGACAACGATGGAGGTCTTTATGGATGACTTCTCGGTTTATGGAAATTCTTTCTCCTCGTGCCTCTCCCATTTAGATAAAATGCTTGAACGGTGTGAAAGCACCAATCTCGTTCTAAATTGGGAGAAGTGCCACTTCATGGTTAAAGAGGGCATAGTCCTCGGCCATAAGATTTCCAAATCTGGGATTGAGGTCGATCGAGCTAAAGTCGATGTTATCGCTAAGCTACCTCATCCCACTACCGTCAAAGGAATCCGTAGTTTCCTTGGTCATGCCGGTTTCTACAGACGATTTATTTAAGACTTCTCAAAAATCGCCCGGCCTCTGACCCATCTTCTTGAAAAAGATGCTCCGTTCATCTTCTCTCCCGAATGCATCGAAGCATTCGAGGTTCTCAAAAAGAAACTAACCGAAGCACCCATCTTGGTTGCCCCCGACTGGGACTTGCCCTTTGAGCTAATGTGTGATGCAAGCGATTATGCTATCGGTGCAGTCCTGGGGCAACGCAAGTCCAAATACTTCCAACCGATACACTATGCTAGCAAAACAATGACCACTGCTCAATCTCATTACACTACTACTGAGAAAGAGTTGTTGGCCGTTGTTTACGCTTTTGAGAAATTTAGACCATATCTTGTCTTATCAAAAAGCATAGTGTATACGGACCATTCTGCTCTAAAGTATCTCTTAGCAAAACAAGATGCTAAACCGAGATTACTTCGGTGGATTCTTCTGCTCCAGGAATTTGACATTATCATTCGTGATAAAAAAGGAGCAGAGAATCTAGCCGCTGATCATTTGTCCAGACTGGAAAATCCTCATCAAAGTGTTCTCGAGAATAAGGAAATCACCGAGACATTTCCTCTCGAGACACTTGGGAAAATATCTTCAAAAAATGATCCGAGTACCCCATGGTTTGCTGATTACGCAAATTACCATGCGGGGAATTTTGTGGTGAAAGGGATGTCGTCCCAGCAGAAAAAGAAGTTTTTCAAAGATGTTAAACATTATTTCTGGGACGATCCTTACTTATTCCGGATATGTGCCGATCAAGTGATAAGACGGTGTGTGCATGGCCAAGAAGCCGTTGACATCCTCAATGCTTGCCATAATGGACCCACGGGGGGACATCATGGTGCCAGCTACACCGCTAAAAAAATCTTTGATTCTGGATTCTATTGGCCGACAATCTACCGCGATGCCCACGACTTGGTGAAGTCTTGTGACTCTTGCCAACGTCAAGGAAAAATCTCGCAAAAAGACGAAATGCCTCAAAATGCAATTCAAGTCTGTGAGATTTTTGACGTGTGGGGCATCGATTTCATGGGGCCATTCCCGTCTTCACGAGGGAATAAGTATATCCTCGTGGCCGTCGACTACTTGTCAAAATGGGTTGAAGCTAAAGCGCTCCCCACTAATGACGCCCGAGTGGTTGTTAAGTTCTTGAAAAATCTCTTCTCCCGATTCGGAACTCCTCGTGCTATAATCAGTGATCGCGGTACTCACTTCTGCAATGATCAATTTGCAAAAGTTATGCTCAAGTATGGTGTCACTCACCGACTTTCTACCACGTATCACCCGCAAACAAGCGGACAAGTTGAGGTTTCGAATCGTGGATTGAAACGTATCCTTGAAAGAACCGTTGGTGAAAATCGAGCCTCGTGGGCCGACAAATTGGATGATGCTTTATGGGCTTTCCGAACCGCTTTCAAGACACCCATCGGGTGTACTCCTTACAAGCTGGTTTACGGAAAAGCTTGTCATCTGCCCATCGAGCTCGAACATAAGGCATATTGGGCCTTGAAACATGCCAATTTTGACCTTAAGACCGCGGGTGATCATCGTAAGCTCCAAATTAATGAATTAAATGAGCTCCGGGATCAAGCCTACGAGAACTCTTTGATCTACAAAGAGAAAACAAAAAGGATTCATGACTCAAAGATTAAAAACCGCATTTTCAATGTTGGTGATCGAGTCCTCCTCTTCAATTCTCGGCTAAAGATTTTCTCGGGCAAACTCAAAACCCGCTGGTCTGGGCCATTTACCATCACTCAAGTTTTTCCATATGGAACCGTCGAGTTAGCTCAAAATGACGGTCCAAACTTTAAGGTGAATGGTCATAGGTTGAAGCACTATTTTGGAGGGGACGTACCATCCATGGTTGTCCCGGATCTCCAAACTTTCCCCATGGACAACTAAATTCGGGGTCGAGTCAAGTTCATGTGACTCGGTTACCAAAAACAAGCGCTTCATGGGAGGCACCCCATGCTTATCCATCTATCTTCTTTCTATTTTCTTAATAAAGAGGAGGAGATCCTCCTCCATATCTTGTGCTTCGTTGTTTTTCTGTGATGTGTCCAGGAATGCTGATGATGAAGACTCTCGTGCTCGTAGTTTCCTTCACGCTACTCGAGTTTCATCTTTCGCTGCTTATCCAATATCCAAAATCTTATCGTCTTACATTTATCTTTTGGCATAATTAATAAACGGCCTTAGATTTTTGTAGGGATACCCGAACCTTTAAGACATTGAGGACAATGTCTCATTCTAGTCTGGGGGGGTAATCTTGCGATTTGATTTTTGCCTTGCATTTTTGCTATTGTCTCGTGCAATCCCGTTTTTCCTCCAAAATTGAAAAAAAAAAAAAAAAAAAAAAAAAAATCCAAAAAATGAGAAAATTTAAAATTTTTTTGCAAAAATATAATAAGTTTTGACATTTTTGTTGATTTTCCGCTGGGTAGAGTAGGAATAAAATTTTGACTTGACCGGGCGTGTTGAGCCCTAGCTTGTTCCGTTAACCAATGATAATCATATAAGCTTGTGCTAGTCTTGTACACAAGGAGCTGCTCTTTTGCGTGCTCCCGTACTTGACTTTATACATGCATGGCTTTAAAGCTTTCGCTAGTCTTTTACATAAGGAGCTAGAAAACGCGAATTCTTTTCAAGAATTTGCAAGTTTCTGTAACTGACTTTATATATGCGTGGCTGATTATCGGCTAAGTATTCGCGAATTTCATTATTTGAGATTTTTAAATGTGCGAAGAGCGAGAAATGATAGAATTTATTTAGAAGTTAGATGCCAAACGTGGAGTAGTTGGTTCTCTTTAGAGCTCGTCGTAGGTACTTGTGGCCTTTTGCTCCCGTAAAATTGTTTCACCCCATATATTGTATAAATAATTAAAGATATTTAGGTTTAGAACGAAATTTAGTTCTCCATCTTCTTAAAAGAATTTTTGCTCTAAAGATTGGGTACACATCAAGGTCCCGTATTGAGTGAATAAGTTGTAAAGTGCTCTTAGATTTCGGATTGAGATCGGACCTTGGATCCTTACTTCTAAAGGCGGTAAGGTCTTGGATTTAAACCGTGAAGGTTCGTTTTCTAAGGGTTACTATTGATTGTTCGATGATTTGGAAACACCCGGTAATCCCGTGGTATTAAGTTATTGAGTGAAGAAAAGATTGAGTTTAAAAAAAAAAAAAAAAAAAAAAAAAAAAGAAAAAAAAAATGTATGTTGAGATGTATGGATTTTGTGCTTATTATGTTAGACAAGTTGATGGCACGTGAGGTGCATGTGAATGACCCTAGATCGGGCACATGAGGTGCACGTGATGTTTCTCCACAACTTATGTCTACATGTTTGTATGAGTTCTTCAGTCTTGGACGTATGTAATAACCTTAATGTGGACCTCATTTTTAAGGCAAACTTTCTTGCAAGAAGATGGAAAACTACTTAGCGTTTTGAATTTGGTATCTTTATCGGTCTAATAATTATGAAAATGAGAAGCTTATGGAGAAATTCATTCTTCTCACAAAAATAAAATAAGTAGAAACAAAAATAAGAAAATGGGAGCGAGAGGTTCTTACACAAGTAACTTCCATGAGTAGTGTTGGCATCTATTTTCTAAGTAGGTTGTGATCTCGTTTATAAGCTTAGTTTGGGAGCATGTGAAAAATCAAGGACGAAGAATTTTATCCTTATGGTCACTCCTCTATGAGTTGTGTTTCTACTCTATGACCCTAAAAATTATCGATAGATAATGATTGTCATCAAAAGCCGTCACTCGAATAATAAGAAAAATACAAAAATAGAATAAAAGGAAAATCGGGGAGTTTTTATAACATTGCATGAGGACATTGCAATACTTAGTCTGGGGGATTTTGGTATGTGCTTAAACACATACCATTTCTAGACCAAAACCGGACCAAAATAACCAAAAACCCGACCAAAATGCCAAAAGATATTGTGTTTTTGTGTTTTTGCATGTGCAGGGATGGATATCGTGAAAATTGACAAAAGACACAAGGAAATCAAGAAAACGAGCACGGGATGCGGAAAGGCTCAGAACCGGAACCGGGAACAAAGAAAATGATCAAAAAGGCATCCGAGGTCCTCCATCTATCTGAAGTCGTCAACATTAGCCCTTGGATTCAACTTTGAAAAAATGGCAAGACCAGTCCTTGAAAAATCCAAAAATTACATTAGTGGTCCTTTAAAACTAAATTCCTTTAACTCTTTTAAAAAAACCTTATAACCGGATCCATACATTTCATTAACCCAATCTTCCCTTTTCCTACAAACCCAACCCAAACACTTTAATTCAATAGCCCAACCCACTTAAAATTATATCCGGCCCATCCACAAACCCGATCCATCCTCAAAGAAAATTACCCACTCGGTCAAAGTTTTGTGTTAACTAAAAAACTCATTCGGTCAAAGATTTAAAAGAAGAAAATAAACAAACACACCTCACATTTCACTTTACCTTATCTCTTTCATTTTAGCCGATCCCCTTTCCCCCAATTTTCACCCTCCCATGAACCCTAATTACCCAAGTACAAAATTACCACAATTAAGGGTAATTGTGTCAAATCAGAGGGGTTCTAGAAGGATCAGAGTATGTCAGGCCTTGTCAGAAGCGAACTAGCACACGAGGGGATGAGGTGGCAGCTCGTGATTGGTTAGAACACGTCAAGATAGAGCAATCCAAGGGCTATGAGGAGTGGGATTGATTTAGACGGCTGAGATGAGCTCCAAACTAACACAAACGCACGCGGATCGCCAACATGGCATAGCCCAGAGGTTCGGATCGAGGCCTATAAATAGGATAGGATTTTTCATTTTCGGTATGTAATTTTTATTTAGCAAAGTTATGCTGTCAAAATAGTTTTAGAAATTTAGTTTTATTCGGATTGTAATTTTTGTTTATGTTTAATTCGATTTGAGTTTTGTACTTTTAAAGTTTTAATGAAAGTTTAACTTCGAAGTTAATTTGTATCCGAATGTTCATTTTATAATTAGTGATTTCAATTTATAGTTTATTTCAATCTGTGATTAAATTCTGGTCATTATCATTTAGTATTTGATTTCAGTTATTAGTTTATCACTGTGTTTTAAATATCAGATCATTACAAAAAGAAAAAAAAAAAAAGAAGACATTATCAGCTTTTTATTAAGTTGATTTCTGGATTTAAAAGCTTATATAAGCTTGCTAGCTTAGTGTAAGTTTTTATTAAAGTTTCATTCCATGTTTACACAATAAATTCAAATAGTCAACGAAAGTCAAATGTGTTGTGAATCATTGATCTGTGGAATTCTGATAAGTTGAGCTAACCCGGGAAGAGCTTAGCCTATCTTAAAGATAGGCTTCTTGGAAATCTCCTCTGTTCTTGCTGAGGGGAAATTTGTAAGATCCATTTTCATTTTAGCTTCATATTAAATTTCATAGTTAAAATAGTTTAGAGTTACTGTACTTGATTGTAGTAGTTGTTACTGCCTTAATTCTAAATAGTTTATTTGAATTTTGATGTTATTTCTATGGTTTGAGTTGTTTGATTTCATGTTTAGCATTAGAAGCTTGCACTGTTAAAGTTGATTTTTGAATTCTGAGCTAAGTTTGTTAACTGCTGAATTTAGTTAATTTGATTTCTACTAGATTTGTTGAACTCAAATTGATCATAGAATGGGGTGAATATGTTTAAGATCTCAGTGATTGAAGTGTATACTGCTAACTAGGAGTTTAGTATGCTAATTCTGAGATTAGATTGAGATTGTTTAAGTGTTTGTCTGTTATAAGTCTGCTATGCTTTTCAGTTTTGATGACAAGTTCACAAGTTTATTTCTAGCAACTTAGTTGAGTTAAGTAAAAGTTTATTGGGGCAAAAGCTAGCCAATATAGCTGTGTTTCAGTATCTGCTTTTGGTTTGATCTTTTCAGCTTAATTGGATAGTTTTATTTGAGTCTATTTAGTGCATGTTTGGTCTGTTTGATAAAGAAGTGTATATAATTGGACTGTCTTGTGAAAAAGCTGATGTCCAGCTATTTTAATCTTGTTTAAGCTTCTTCTTTTCATTAAAAATAGTTTTAGTTAGTTAATATTTGGATTTCAAAAGAAGAAAAATAAAAAAAAATATAGTTTGGATAAATGTTAGCAGCCCAGGAATCGAACCTGGGGCTGTTTATCTAGAGTAAATCATTTTCCATTTTCAGTTATTTAAATTCAGTCCTTGAGTATCATTTTTAACGAGTATGGTCCTTGACTTTGTTTCAAATTGATTATAGCTTTATTAGAGTTTCAGAATTTAGAGTAAAAGTCCTTGTACTTGTTTTAAAAAGATTTAGTTTAAATCAAGTTTCAGAAAAATACAATTTAGTCCCCGTCTTTATTTCAAAACATTTTTAGTTTTAAACAATTTTCCGAATTTACAATTTAAGTCCCTTTAGTTTTTATAAATAGTTTCTTAATTTTCTTTTATAAAATTAGTTTTATTTAATTGCAGTTTTAGTCTCTTAGCTTTTAATCTTTGCATTTTAGCTTTATAGTTTAGCTAATAGATTTATAAATCTCGGGATTAGCCCGGGATTTGCATTTATTTGAATTTTCTTTGTGTGCATTAATTTTAATAACGTAGATTGCTTTTAATTTTTCTTATTATAGTGTAATCAACTCTTAAAAAAAATATAATCTTTCACGTCACTTTTTCACTTCACATTTTCACGACACCGATTCGACAAATTCGCCGTCAAACCTTCGTTGGGAGAACGACCCGGGGAAATATTTTCACGAATATTTCTTTGGAAAAATAAATATATAAAAACATACATCAGACCATTGCAGGAGATGCGTCGCATCTTGGAATTGAGATGCGCCGTATCCTCTGCGGCCTGACTGACTCGACACAAAAACAGAATAATAAAAATTTCTCCGGGTTGTCTCCCGGTCAGCACTTGTCTTTATTCCAGAGTCTTCAAGTTAGACTCACGTTCTGCTCTTCATTCCATTACTTCAGGTTCAAACTCCACCACCTCATTCTCATTATCCTCAATTTTATTATCAAAGTATTTCTTCACACGTTGCCCGTTTACTTTGAATATATAACCATTTTTATACACTTTCTTGACAACGAACGGACCCGTCCATCTTGATTTAAGTTTACCAGGATACATCTTTAATCTGGAATTAAATAGTAGCACTTTCTCTCCAATAGTAAACGTTTTATCCCCACGTAACCTCGAGTCATGCCATCTGAAATAAATTTTCAAAGTTAGTAAGCACTCTGCAAGAAAGGTAGATACGGCGCATCTGATTTAATCAGTGCGGCGTATCTGCACAAAGTATAAGAGATGCGGAGCAAGAAATGAGATACGGCGTATGGAGATGCGCCGTATCTAGATTAAGTAATACGGCGTATCAAGAGTTTTTATTAATTTGGAAATAGGTCGTTACGCCGCATCAACTAACCTAGATGCGCCGCATCTGAAAGCATATCAGTATAAATAAAGGGGATCAGGCAGGTTTTTCAAGAATCCGTATCCGTGACGTAAACTACCACTAAATATCACAGTATCATTTACCCCTTATATCAGTTCTAATAGCTCATTGCACCACTACTAATCTATTTTCCCACTAAATATTCAAAATCGAATTCATTTTCCTAAATTTTCGTTCAAATCAAACTAGGCGAGAAATTCGATTATTTACGCAAGTTAGATACGGGGGAGATCATCTAAAATAAGCCCTAATCATATCCCTATATTATATGCCCTAATCGAATTAATCACATAAACCCTAATTTTCATATCAAACAAGATTAAATCGAAATAGAACAATTACCTTAATTTTATGATTAGGTGAAGGATTATAGATCGGTTTAAAGGGTGGATTCGAGATAAATGCTCGGATTAAGAGTATAATTTCACTGTGTGTAAGCTCTTAACTGTGTGAGTTTTTGTGGTAAAAATTTTAGATCCGGCGCATTCCCGTCGTATTTATAGGGCAAAACGATGCGCCGTATTGAAAAATTGGGATGCGCCGTATCTATTTAATCTCGTTGACTAGTCAATGAGTCCTAGTTGGTCAGAGATACGGCGCTTTGGATATTTAGATCCGCCGTATCTCTATGTTAGTGAACGAAATTTAAATAAGGAACGTACCTTGGCCTCCGCAACACGATCCTTTATACATCAAATTGGGGTAAAACGGTCATACCATATGATGTAATGTAATTCAAAATAAGAGCAATAGATATAAATGTTTTATTAATGATTGTAATCTTATTGTTTAGTGGATAAAGATTTATTCCGAGGTTAGGAACAAATATCGTTTTTAAGCATACAAAATTAAGATTACAATTTGAATCAGATGTATAATATGGATAATAAAATTGAGATTATATTGTAGAGAACTTCCCTTTGGGCTGGTTGAATAATCGAAGAGGTTACCTGGAATTATATTTCAAGAATTTAAGACGTTAAATGTTACCAGTATTGAGTTTTCCTTCACTCTCGCAGTCTTATGTTCGATCACTCCAGCTAGCTTCTCTCGGTTTGGTTCAGAATGTAATCTTTCATGGTGATGCTCGAGTCATCATTTATCCTGAAAATAAACAACTTGCGCACGAGAGTAGCGGACCGATCAAAGTAAATATCAAAAATCAACTATATTTATCAAATTATATTCGTCGTATTAACAAAGGTTAATGCGCCGTATTTTCGTTACGTTTCAAAATATAAGATTTTTGATTCAGAAGATACGCCGTATCGACAGATATCGATGCGTCGTATCTGTTTAATAATTCGAAAACTGTTTTTAATTAAAATAATAGATACGCCGTATCTGCTAAAGCAGATGCGTCGTATGGCGTTAACGTTTAGAAATTTTTTTTTATCAAAAACAGATACGCCGTATCTTGGGGAAAAGATGCGTCGTATCGAATTAATTAAACGCGTTGTATTTTATAAAAATTAAACGCAATACGCCGTATCTGAGAGATCAGATGCGCCGTATCGTTCGATTTAGCTCAGTACAACGATAGCAGAACACAAAAAATACGAAAAATTAAAAACAAATAAAACACACGAAAATAAACACAAATAAAAGCAAACAACACACAAAAACAGAAAATATGCAAAATATTACAATGAATGCAAATTAATCTAATACACAACAGAATTAGCGGTTAGATAAAAAAAAAATTAAAAACCTAATTAAAATACTAATCAAATTAACAGATAATAACAATTCACTCCCCGGCAGCGGCGCCAAAAACTTGATGCGTGCGATGTGTCATTGCGGTTTAGCAGTATTAATGCCTACTCAAGTTTTAAATTTATATTTAGCCGACTTATCAATAACACACACACTTAACGAGCAGTGTACCCGGTCAGTATGAATATAATGGTAAGTAGAGTGTCGATCACTAAAAGTGGAACGTATTATCTAGTTATTCTAATCAGTATTTTAATATATTAAGTTAGCTATACAACCTATTCTAACGCAAGGGGTTCAGCCTGAGAGACTGGCACGATTTGGTTGCAATTAAATAATAAACTAAACCAATAGGCACGAATCAGCAAGTAGCACACACGTACACAGATAAATACTTGAGACAATAAGAAGGCTGTCCTGATAGATAAGTAGTTTGTCACTTGTTTTATTGCTAGTTTTATATGAAGTGTATAGTTCGATGCAACGCACCGAGATTAAGTCCTTTCTCGTTGGTTCTAATCTTATCGGCGAGTAAACCCTTAATGATTACTTATGACTATCCTATTTATCTTTCTTCCTACTTTTTTACAGACGATAGAATGCATAGGCGATCTAATAAATAGGCGAGGGCAGAGGCATGGCGACCCGATCAACGCTCAGCTAGACACAGAGGTTATCAATGCACTAATAAAAGTCACCAAAGACATCAACATATAAACTTTAATTAATGAGAAAGCAGTTTTAAGGGAGTGCAATCTTTCCGTTGTCACATTACACAAGCCACCAATCTTGATGAATTAAAGTTTACTAACACAATAAAACTGTTAGGAATATGAATATTCAGCTGAAGACTCGGTCACCCCGAGTAATTATTAGTACATCATAGCTCGTAGGATTATTAGTAATATTATTAGTAGCTTAGTTATTATTATTAGTATTGTGGAGTGGGTCGGGTTTTTACCCTCTGTCAGCTCACTCTACAGCCCGCTAGGGGCATTATATGTTGTAAGTATAAATACCCCTTCCCACACAAGGGAAGGGTTGGAACTTCACATTATCTTAAGCTAATACACACATTGTTTCTCTCTCTCGAAGTTCCCATCACTTTCTCTCTCTAAGTTCTCTTCCAATCGATCCATAACTAAGCCTCAAACTAGTGTTTCTTGCATTGTGAATACCCTACAATTGGTATCAGAGCCAGGTTAGGTCCATGAGAGTTGGTATTCACGGATTTGTGTAGTTTTTGAGGTTTTTTGGTTCGATTTGATAAGTAGCATAAATTCCATTTTGTGCTTTGTTTAGTGATTAGAAGTTGTTATACCTTGTACTTTCTAGCTTAAGAATAGTATTAGAGTGGTATTTGGTGTTTGGATTCACAGATCTAAGAACGGTGTGGTGATTTTGGGGTAATTCGTGGGTGTTTATTGTTGTGTTCTTCGCAGCGGTTTGTGTCCTTGGGACATGTTCTTGGACTCGGTTTGTGTCAATTCGCAGATACGGTTTGTCTTATTACTTGTTTAGGCAAAAAGACAAAAGGCAGTGAAAGCGACGTGCTTGGGAGTTTGTGTCTACTCGGTTTGTCCCTGCTGCGTGTACTCGGTTTGTGCCTACTCGATTTGTCCCTCCAGCGTGTACTCGGTTTGTGTAGACTCGGTTTGTCTCTAAGGAATTTACTCGGTTTGTGTCTACTCGATTTGTCCCTCCAGCGTGTACTCGGTTTGTGTAGACTCGGTTTGTCTCTGAGGAATTTACTCGGTTTGTGCCTACTCGATTTGTCCCTCCAGCGTGTACTCGGTTTGTGTAGACTCGGTTTGTCTCTGAGGAATTTACTCGGTTTGTGTCTACTCGATTTGTCCCTCCAGCGTGTACTCGGTTTGTGTAGACGCGGTTTGTCTCTGAGGAGTATACTCGGTTTGTGTCTACTCGATTTGTCTCTGCAGCGTGAACTCGATTTGTATCTACTCGGTTTGTTCCAGCAGCGTGTATGCGGTTTGTGTCTTGGTGATTTTAGAAATTCCCGCGAAAGATTCAATTTCTCGGTTAAATCACAAGATCTGTAAAATCCCGTAGTTACTATGGCTACCACATCAAGCACATCATCAGAAGATATTCAAGCAGCAGGATCTGACACTCGTCCACCTATGCTAGATAGGACGGATTATGAGTCTTGGGCACAACGAATAAGACTTTACTGCTTGGGAAAAGATAATGGTGTTAACATTCTTAAGTCAATTGACGAAGGACCTTATCAGATGGGTACCACCAGAGACGTTGTTACAACTGGTGAAGATGGGACTGTAACTTGGGGCATCGACAGACCTAGAAACTACAATGATCTTAATGAAGAAGAAAAGAAGAGGTATGATGCTGATATTAGAGCCTCAAACATAGTCATTCAAGGTCTTCCAAAGGATGTATACAAGCTCATCAATTTCAACACTGAAGCCAAGGCTGTGTGGGACAACGTTAAAATGTTGTTGGCAGGGTCAGAACTCACAAAGGAAGATCGTGAGTCACAGCTGTATGATGAGTTCGAGCATTTCAAAATGAACCCAGGAGAGAATATCACAGACTACTATGTGAGATTTCATAAGTTGGTGAATGATATGAGGATGATCAGAATGACTATGCCCAATATCCAACTTAACTCAAAGTTTGTGAACAACATGACTCCTGAATGGGACAGATTTGTTACTGCTGTCAAACTCAACAAAGGTTTAAGGGATACCAACTATGAACAGCTGTATGCTTACCTGCAACAACATGAGAAGCATGCGGTCTATGATCGGGTGCTGAGAGAAAAGTTTAATCCTTCAACTACAAATGATCCACTGGCGTTCATGACAAATGTTCAACCGACAATCCAATCATCTTCCAACCCAAGCTATCATCAACTTCACTCACAAGTACCTGCTATGAGTTCTCAACTTGACTCAGGCTACTCTCAGACCGACAAAATGATTGACAACCTCACCAATCAAGTATCATTACTGGTTCAACAGTTTCAAGCATCACTCCCTCAGACCAACAATCAGTTAAGGAATTCATCCAATCCACGCAATCTAGCAATGGTGGAGGATGGGAAAATTATGGTTCAGAATGTGCAAGGGAGAGCTGGTAGAAACATGGGTCGAGGTTATGTGCAGAATAGAGCAGGGAATGCCAATCAGGGGCAAGGGAAACAGATCAAGTGTTATAATTGTGGGGGGCTTGGACACATTGCTAGAAACTGCAATCAACCTAAACGTCCTCAGAACTCAGATTACTTCAAAGACAAGATGCGGTTAATGCAAGCTCAAGAGAATGGTGCTTTGTTGGATGAGGAAGAGTTATTGTTCTTGGCAGGAGATGGAGGAAATACTTTTGATGAAGATGTGGATGAGAAACCTGTTCAGGATCTAGCACTTAATGATCCTAACATCTTCAAGGCAGATGACTGTGATGCATATGACTCTGATGTAGATGATGAACCTACGGCTCAAACAATCTTCATGGCTAACTTGTCTTCCCTGGTCTCATCTCCTCGTCAAGCTGGTCCTTCTAATGCATCCGTGATATCTGAGGTACTAAAAATTTATGACACATATAATATTGTCGAGGGACAAAAGAATCCCGAAGAAGTACATCAGGCAGATGTTTCTGACCCAAGTAATGTTGACATGGAAAATAGCAATATTATTTCATATGAACAGTATTTGAATTACAACAACTCGCCTGATGTACCAAATGGTGAATCTTTTGTCAATAATGATGTTTGTGTTAGGAGTAATGTATGTGCCTTAAATAATGCGGATAATATAGATAATGCATGTGAGTGCCATGAGAACAAATTGCCTATCCCTGATGATAACTTGATCACTAAACTAAACATCTATAAAGAACAAGTGGCTATGTATGAACAGCGTGCTAAGTTTGAGCTTAATGATCGTGAGCAGAAATTAGAAGGTCAAATGAGTACACTTATTAAAGAGTCTAGAGTGAGAGAAGAAACATTAAAATTAGAGTTGAGTTCTTTGAAAAGTCAGCTAGAACAGTCTGTCAAACAGAAACAGGAAGCGCAAAAGTGTGTTACTACACTTAAGCAAGAATTCAAACAAAAAGAAACAACTCTTTTAAATGATTTCTCTAGACTCAAGACGTTAAAAAATAAGCTTGAAGATAAGTTGTACACACAAAATCAAACCATACAAACTGCTCAAATGATTCATAAGCACAGAAAGTTGAGTGATAAGCATAGTAAAATCATGATAGGTGAACCTAAGTCAACCATCCTTAGGGACATGAAAGTACTTCAACCAGCCCTATATGATGGTAATGTGATGCTTATGCCTATTCATGACCAACCTGAGCATATCTACACTAATGAAGAGGATGAGATAAGTGATAAAACGAGAAAAAAAATGAATGAGAAAATGAGGGATCCCGAGTGCATAGCCAGACGAATAATAATCAAACCCCATGATTATTATGAGGAAAATCGTTTGACTGTGTTTGCTCCTCAAAAGAAGTTAACACCTGAACAGATATTTTGGAAACAAGATAATGAAAAACTTAAGGTAGATAAACTTAAGGCCAACACCCCCCTCATTAGAAAAGTTGCGTCCATAACGGTGTATCCTCCCAATACACCTAGGAATCTGGTGCCTTTGTCTCTTCCCACTGAATGCAAAACCTTTATTAGCTTATATGTGCTTTGGCAATTATTTGCTGATTTTGATAAAACATGTAAGAAGAGAATCACACCAACCGGCATTACTGAGGGGGAAAGGTGTTTTGAACATGCAAAAAGGTGTTACTTAACTGAGGTCATGCCATTCTTTAAGCTACTTAAAGAACACTTTGAAGGGTTGCAAACTGCCCTTAAAGCCGAAATAAAAGAAATGGAAGTAGTGTTTAAAGATATGGAAAATGAGGTGAATGAACATGCAATAGAACTTAAGAGTCGAGAGATTGAAAGAAAAAACATACTCATTACTAACGACAACTTGATTGCTAAATGTATTGCACAAGATGTATTTTACACTGTCACTGATTCTGCATTGTCTGCTTGTCAATTTAATGAGTATGCTATTGCGTTAAATGTCACCCAGAATCGTGTTGTTGAGCTTGAGGGGGAGAATTTAAAATTGCTTGAAAAAATTCAAAATGATGACCATGATAATATGGTTAAACGTTTTTCAAAATTGGAAGTTGAATATCTTAATTTGCAATTGAAATATCAACATTTAAATGAAAAACATAAAATATCAAATGACAAGACATCCTTGGATGCTCCTGAATTTGATACTTATTTTGAATTAAGCAAACGAGATGAGACAATTCAAGCTCACACGAACACGATTCGACTGCTGAGGGCCCAAATTGCCCAATTGAAATCCAACAAGTGTGAAGTATATGGCACCAATAAACCTTCGTCTTCAGATTCTCAGAATTTTCAATATCAAAACACCATAAATAAGTTATATTATGAAAATGAGTGTTATCGAGAAGAAAATTCAAAGGTTAAACAACATTTCAAAGAGTTATATGATTCTATTAAAGTTACAAGAAGCAATCACAATGATCAAATAACCTCTTTGACAAATGAAATTGAGAATCTGAAGGTTCGGGTGAAAGGTAAAATGCCATGCACCACTTGTAATTGTGATGCACCAAAGGCTACTGATAGTAAAAAGTATGATGTTGATGTTGGGCGTATTCCGTTTAAGCTTAGAAATAACAGCTTTGCCCATCAAACATATCTCGATCATCTTAGAGAGGGCCTTGACACACTTCGTGAGGTAGTTGAAGAGGATAGGGCTGATAAGCCACTTGATAGGGCAGTTGTCTATGCTTGCAAACTCACGAAAAGGATTCAGGAAAACTTAGAATATGCCATAGGCTCAATTCCTAAGTTTAGCAGCCATAGAGATAGATTTGTTGCATCATCATCCACTGTTGAGAACAAGCATGTAGCCTTTGATCTACCACCTAAAACATCAGAACCCAACACATCATTATCAGGAAGGCATGTGACAGAAAAACAAACTAATGTTACCTTCGATGCTTCTACAGGAGTAAAAAGTGACACCCAAGCTAGCGGGTCAAGGTCTAGAGGAAATGCAAGAAAGGATAGGACTGCGCCAGCTAAGAATGATCACTTGAAGAATGTAGAAGCCCAACCTAGGAACAATAAGTTTGCAATGAGTAGGATGAATCGTGTTGATTCTAGTATCAAAAGTACTGTAATTAATTCGAATTCTAATGCTATCTGTAAAACATGCGACAATTGTTTAATTTCTGCTAATCATGATGAATGTGTTGTGTCTTTCTTGATGTCTTCTGCATCATCCCATGTTAAGAATGGTAGGATAACTAAAGCATGCAAAAAGGTTTGGAAAGCAACAGGAAAAACATTTGCTAGCATAGGCTATCAATGGAGACCCACTGGAAGGAAATTCAATTTAGGAAAACAGTGCACGTTACCTAAAATGAATAAGCATAAAATTGTGAATGTTAAGGAATGGAGACCCACTGGAAGGAAATTCAATTTAGGAAAACAGAGATCATTACCTAAAATGAATGTGCATAAAATTGTGATGAATAAGGAATGGAGACCAACTGGTAGAATCCTGTCTTTAGAGTCACAATGCCTTCCATCTAGGTCTTGTCCTGCCTCTAGTTCTGTCTCCTCAGTAAAGACAGTAGCATCTGTGGAATCTGTGGTTCCGGAATTTGTGTGTGCTGACCAAACGGACCCCAATTGCACTTGGGGATCCACATTTTTCAGTTATCCATTGTTGTCTGGTTTCAAATGCAGGTCGTACAAATCGTCCTGTGGTATTTGGACTCAGGCTGCTCAAAACATATGACTGGGGATCGCTCGCGGCTCAAGAACTTCGTGAAAAAGTTTATTGGGACAGTTAGATTTGGGAACGACCACTTTGGTGCTATTATGGGTTATGGAGATTATGTGTTTGGTGACAGTGTAATCTCAAGGGTATATTATGTGGAAGGACTAGGGCACAATCTGTTTTCTGTGGGTCAATTTTGTGATTCTGATCTGGAAGTGGCTTTCAGAAAGCATACATGTTTCGTCAGAGAATTGGATGGTATAGATCTCCTTAAGGGCAGTCGGGGCACCAATCTATACACCATATCGATTGAAGAAATGTTGAAGTCCTCTCCCATATGCTTGATTTCTAAAGCCTCTAAAACAAAATCATGGCTGTGGCATCGTCGTTTGAACCACTTGAACTTCGGTACCATAAATAATATTTCCCGTAAAGATCTCGTCAGAGGGATGCCCAGATTGAAATATGAGAAAGATCACCTCTGCTCTGCATGTCAACTGGGTAAAAGCAAGAAACAAACCCACAAGCCTAAAACCATCAACTCCAACTTGGAAGTTCTTCATACCCTCCACATGGACTTGTGCGGTCCAATGAGAATACAAACCATAAATGGAAAGAAGTACGTTCTGGTGATTGTAGATGATTATTCTCGGTTCACATGGGTAAAGTTTTTGAGAACCAAGGACGAAACTCCAGAGGTTATCATTAAACTGATAAAACAGCTGCAAGTAAGGCTCGATAAAACTGTCAGAATCATCCGCACTGATAATGGTACTGAGTTTGTTAACCAACAACTCCGTAATTTCTATGAAAATATTGGCATCACGCATCAGAAAAGTATCCCTCGCACTCCTCAACAGAACGGAGTGGTTGAACGAAGGAACCGTACTCTGGTAGAGGCTGCAAGAACTATGCTTATATTTTCAAAGACACCGATGTTTCTCTGGGCAAAGGCTATTGCAACAGCATGTTACACTCAAAACCGATCCCTAATTCATCCTGTTCATGAGAAGACTCCCTTCGAGTTAATTCATAACAAGAAACCAGATCTTTCCTTTCTCCGTGTGTTTGGTGCACTTTGCTATCCAACTAACGATAGTCAAGACTTGGGAAAGTTAAGAGCTAAAGCAGATGTAGGTATTTTTATTGGATACGCACCAGACAGTAAAGGGTATCGAATCTACAATAAGAGAACCCGTAAAATTATGGAAACCATTCATGTTACGTTCGATGAGCTGAGTGAGCAACCTGCTTCAGGACAAATTAGTTCTGGACCCGATCTTAACCTTTTGTCTCCTGGACCCATTAGTTCAGGACTTGTACAGTATTCCACGCCTGCAGATTCTTATGTGCCACCTACATGCGAGGAGTTAAAGAAGTTATTTGATCCTATGTTTGATGAATACTTGAGCCAACGAATGGAACCATCCCAAGTGAACCTGCTGTACTTCCTATGGCTGAGGTTCAAGCCCCACAAGGTTCAGAAGGTCTTACAGCTTCAGTATCAGTCAGTCACAATGCTCCAGCTGCCAGTCTATCGCCTTCGTCATCAAACGCTCAAACTTCTCCAGTAATACAAGAATCTTCAGATAATAATTCATTGGAAGTTAATCCTTTTGCTCCTGTTGATGAGGCTCCTTTTGAAAACATATTTGCTCCTGAACATTCATCAGACACATCCTCACTTGAAGGACACAGCACTGCTACGTCTGTTCATAACCCACAACCTCACGACCATCTCAGGAAATGGACCAGTGATCATCCAATCGACAACATCATAGGCAATCCTTCACGTCCAGTATCTACACGTAATCAACTAGCCACTGATGCACTATGGTGCTTCTTCAATTCTGTACTGTCCAAAGTCGAACCAAAAGATGCCAAAGAAGCAATGACTAAAGATTGCTGGTTCCAAGCTATGCAGGATGAAATCCATGAATTTGATCGACTTGAAGTATGGGAATTAGTGCCTCCTCCAGAGCTTGCAATGATCATTGCTTTAAAGTGGATCTTTAAAGTGAAGCTTGATGAGTATGGTGATGTGTTAAAGAACAAGGCACGGCTAGTTGCTAAAGGGTTCAGACAAGAAGAGGGCATTGATTTTGAAGAATCGTTTGCTCCGGTTGCTAGAATTGAAGCTATAAGAATCTTCCTTGCAAATGCTGCTAGTCGAAATATGATAGTCTACCAGATGGATGTCAAAACGGCATTCTTGAATGGTGACTTAAAGGAAGAAGTTTATGTGAGTCAACCAGAAGGATTCGTGGATGCTGAACATCCTACTCATGTTTACCGCTTGAAGAAGGCTCTTTATGGGTTAAAACAGGCGCCAAGGGCATGGTACGATACATTGTCCAAGTTCCTCCTAGTGAACGGATTCTCCAAGGGTGTCGTTGATCCCACACTATTCACCAGGAAGTCAAGAAACCATCTACTACTAGTTCAGATATATGTAGATGATATCATCTTTGCTTCAACAGATCCTAGTGAATGTGATAGTTTTTCAAAGGAGATGAATTCCAAGTTCCAAATGTCCATGATGGGACAAATGTCATTCTTCTTAGGATTACAAGTTTTTCAAAGTCCCGGAGGCATATTCATTAATCAATCCAAATACGCCAACGAGATCTTGAAAAAGTTTGGATTCTATTCAAGTGAACCTGTTGACACTCCCATGGTTGATAGAACTAAGCTGGATGAAGATCCTTCAGGGATTCCAGTAGATATAACAATGTATCGAAGCATGATTGGATCTTTGATGTACATCATGGCTAGCAGACCAGATCTTCTGTTTGCTGTGTGTATGTGTGCTCGGTATCAATCCAGACCAACCAAGAAGCATGTTGAAGCAGTGAAAAGGATCTTCCGATATCTTCAAGGCGCGGTTCATATGGGTCTCTGGTATCCTAAGGACACTGCAATGGAGTTAACGGCTTACGCGGATGCTGATCATGCGGGATGTCAAGACACTCGTCGAATTACTTCAGGAGGAGCTCAGTTTTTAGGGGAAAAGTTGGTTAGTTGGTCTTCTAAGAAGCAGATGAGTACTTCCATATCATCTACTGAAGCTGAGTACATTGCTATGTCTGCTTGTTGTGCACAAATCCTTTGGATGCGATCACAACTCTCGAACTATGGATTTTCATACAACAAAATTCCCCTATACTGTGACAACAAAAGCGCCATTGCTCTTTGTTGTAACAATGTTCAGCACTCCAGGTCAAAACACATCGACATCAGGCATCACTTCATAAGGGAACAGGTGGAAAAAGGAATTGTGGAACTATACTTCGTGAGGACAGAGTTTCAGTTAGCTGACATATTCACCAAGGCCCTCCCAAGAGAAAGGTTTCAGTTTATTCTCCCACACCTTGGCATGAAAAGCATGACTCCTGAAACCTTCAAGTGTCTTCAGGAAGAAAAGGAGGAGTAAAGGATTGTCTTCTTATATCCTTGTACATAGTTGTATATATCTTAAATCAAAAAGAAAAATACAAAAATATAAAACCTATAAAAACCATAAAAATCGAAAAATCAGAAAATACCAAAAATAGTCCTACCTAGGCATGTCTTCTGTTTATCGATAACATTTACGGATCTAGAAATGTCATTCAACAATGGCACGGATTCTTAAATGAAGCTCGAGCAGAAGTTATACTAATCAGTTAAAACATGTCTTAATGGCTTGCAGTTACATCATACTGCAACCCGCGCTGTACAATGGGGAAAGCATGTCGCCAAAAGGACAGTTGTTCCTCCAACCGGGTGATGTTCACCTAGGCATGGATTACTTTATATCCATGTTTCCCCGACTTGATGTACGTTTCAGTGCGTCATTTCGTGTATTAGAAGAGAAGTCTTCTTTACATCAGACTCTTTATCTTGTTTGATTCTTCAAGAGAGTCTTGATGTTACACAAGGTGGTAAATTGATTTAAATTTTCACAAATACCTGTCGCTCAATTGAATGACTACAGCTCCTTTAATGGAAAACGGGTCATTAATTGAGGGGGGGGCATATTTGTTCAAATTTCCGACACCTTGCCAAATTTGTGCAACATCAGCAGTGACACTCTCTCGATGTTTCAAGGGAAGCATAGTATGCTTCAAAATCAGAATACATTTAAACCTGACCACATTTTCTCCCAAATTTTCTAAACTTATTTAAATCACTTGGGATCACAAATCTCAAATGGTTTGAAATTTTTGATCGGGGGAGAGAATGTGATTTAAATAGGAAATTCTGATAAAATGTGATGATTTTGTAAGTTAATGAATACTCTCCCGTATGTGCTAAACCATTTTGTATATCAAGGCACACATTGAGGGGGAGCAAAAATGTTTTGGTCATTAAAGCAAGCTCTTCCATATGTGCGAAAATCTTTTTTTATATAGATGCACATATTGAGGGGGAGCAAAGGAGTTTAACAAAACAAAGGATTTGGCATCTCACGTGAGCAAGGCTCAGACTTCACCAATGAATTGACGAAACTTGAATTGCCATCAATCGAAAGGATACGTCTTGGCCGGGTAATAATTTCAAGCTGGTCTAACCAGTGATGTAAGCGTGTCTCGAAAAAGATGTATCTGAGTAGAGTGTACCATTACGAGAAACTTTCTGTGGACTTGACCAGGCCGGGTAATAATTTCAAGCTAGTCTAACTAGTGATGTAAGCGTGTCTCGAATCGGTCATGTTCACTGAAAGTGGATCAATTCAAAAAGTGCGAGCTCTACCTAACATGTGCAAATTTATAAAACTATCACTCGAGCACATGTTGAGGGGGAGCATTTGAAAAATATAAAACTCTCAAGTGTTTGCAAAAATGTGTTTCAAAATCATGAACACTTTGAGAGATTTTTCAAGGATTTGGTTTGGCAATCATGGATGAATATCAAAGACCGACCATCTTAATTAACGCATGGAGTTATAAGGATGGTTAGGTTAGGTTCAAGTTCCCATGATCCCGCCAGAGCCGGAAGGATCTACCCAGGGATAATCCACTAGTTAGTGTAGAAGTCCTTAGGTATGATTAAAAAGGAGAAAAATGAATGAGGGAAGAGTGCCGACTGAGATGGAGCTGACACTGGAACAAACCCAACAAGGTGTTAGTTATGAAGTCTCGGTAAGCACTGAAGGGGTTGAAGAATGAAAAAGAATTGTAAAGAGAAAGGGTGAAAAGAAATAGCCCTCCTTACAACTTAGGCAGAAACCAGGTCAATACATATGCTGTCAGAATCACTTAGTTGATTGTTGGCATTGAAGACAAAGTATCATGGACCCAGTGATACGCTGCACAACCCTCCCTAGCCACTCAAGGTCCCTCAAAGGATTCTTGTTTCATTTGTCACGGAGTTCAATACATTCCTATCGTCTTTCTCACTCCGAGTTAGATGATATTGAAAAGGTGGCAGTTCTCTCCAGCCTCCGATCACCAAATCAAAACGCACAATTGAGTCTAGAGCCAAGAGATTCACAATAAGATCTCATAGGAACACGGATTATTTCTACTCTGGTTGTTCATCATTAAGGACACCAGTTGTAAACTTAAGAGTCCTACGCAGATCTTAGCAATCTGCCAGAACATTTATGAGAGAATTTACAAAAGTAATTCTCAATGATTGAATGGAAATTCCTGCCAGGGTCAACATCAAGCAGCCCTGAAAGCAGGTCACTTCGGTAATTCCTCGTGGATTACGCTTAGTGGTCGCGACAGTTTCAACCGGTCTACAGTCGTGGAGTGATCTCCAGCGACTCACCTAATCGTTGATTTACTACGGTAAAATCTTAAAAAGCCCTCTGTGGGTTTTCGATTAGGAACGGTCTTGGTAAGGATTAGAGAGAGTTTTCACAATATGCTGTTGACTATCTCGAAGTCCAAACTTGTAAGTACCGGTCGAATTATTGCTAACTGTCATATGCAGGAACTTCTGGCGGTTGTAGCAGTGGAATGCTGTAGCTGGTTGCTGTTGTAGCTGGTTGCAGAAAAGATACCAATCCATCACCACATGCTCACACCACATCATCATCAAAGAAGTCATGATCACCCTAAAAGACCTTCAACACAGCTTCTGCTAACTCTGATGCTGAAGATCATGACACCATATCGTGTGAGCATGTCGGCTCTAAGTATATTTCATCACATGGAGTCTTACTACAGAAAGATGACTTGGAGACTCAAGTGGGATGATACTTTCAAAGATTACTCAAAGTTCATCCAAGACAAAAGAGAAGTCATCTTCAGATCACTGATGTTTGCACAACAATCTATGACATTGAAGATTCAATGATTACGAGCTATGATGTCAAGATCCAAGGAAGAAGTGCTGAAATTCAGAACATTACTTCTGGGGTGACCTCCCTTAGGGGGAGATTGTTAGGAATATGAATATTCAGCTGAAGACTCGGTCACCCCGAGTAATTATTAGTACATCATAGCTCGTAGGATTATTAGTAATATTATTAGTAGCTTAGTTATTATTATTAGTATTGTGGAGTGGGTCGGGTCTTTACCCTCTGTCAGCTCACTCTACAGCCCGCTAGGGGCATTATATGTTGTAAGTATAAATACCCCTTCCCACACAAGGGAAGGGTTGGAACTTCACATTATCTTAAGCTAATACACACATTGTTTCTCTCTCTCGAAGTTCCCATCACTTTCTCTCTCTAAGTTCTCTTCCAATCGATCCATAACTAAGCCTCAAACTAATGTTTCTTGCATTGTGAATACCCTACAAAAACAAAACTACTTAATGAATTAAACACATGCAGCACCTTCTTACAGCTCTTGTATCTTCGTTTGGGTGTGTCTTGTGCTGCTGCCTTGACTGAATTCGTCCTAGGTTTCTGTACTTCGGTCTTCGGATATAATATTATTATGCCTCGAATTCGTCTGGTCTTGGGGTATTTATAGTTTCTGTCTGAGGGTAAGATGCGGCGCATCTAGTAAGTAGATGCGGCGCATTGACTTAACTTCGCGTGGGGTCCAAGATTATAATATTCAGGAATATTCGTACACCGCCAGAAGATGCGGCGTAACTCCATTAATAGATGCGGCGCATGTCCTCTTGTATCTTGGATCGTATCTGGTGAAATATTGATAGTGATGCGCCGTATGTAATGAATGAGATGCGGCGCATCTGGAGCAGATTCGTCTTGATCTTGTCCATTTCAGTAGACTCTTAACTTCTTGCATGTTTTGCTCCATAATTAGTCCAAAATCGCCAAGTTTCACCAAATGCTTGTTTTTACCTGAGAATTACAAAAGTAAACGATTAAGTATCAATCCTCATACATAATATAATAAAACAAGTCAAATAATTAGGATAAATGATAGTAATAAAATGTACTTATTTGAGTTCATCAGTTTTGGGGCCTTATGGCATCAGTAGCATCAGTTTAAAAAGACTCAGTAGCATCAGTTTCAAAACATCAGTAGCATCAGTTTAAAAAGACTCACTATCTTCTTAAACAAGCAAAAAACATCAGTGAATCTTCCTGTACGTATGACTGCATTCATAAGTGCAGGCCCTCAAACAACTTAATTATCACATATTGAAAGTCATTGTCCTAACATACTCTTCTACGGACATTTTAGTTCGCATTTTATCTCATTTTTCAACTGTTAGGCTATAAGTTGCAGGCCTAGTTAATTTCAGTCTAAACAATATATGACAGATGGGACAACGCATCGACATCAACATATGACAGATTAAAGTGAATTCTATTATAAGTAATCAATATATGACAGATGGGACAACGCATCGACATCAAAAGGCAAAAGCATTCTGTAGAATTTTAGTCTAAACAATGGATATTTCACCGACACACACAAATCAACTTCGTCAGTTGCACCTTGTTCTCAAACAGATTCAAATCAGCATTCAGTATAACAACAAATGTTTCACAAACAGATTCAAATCAACTCCATCAAAAGCAGATTGTTCATAATTAACCTATATCTCAGAACTTTCAAATCAAGCATTTCCATATACTGCAACTTAAGGGGGTGTTTGGCAACCTACATTTAACCTAATCTGCACTTAAGGGGGTGTTTGGATCACTGTTTTAAGCTTATGAACTTGTATATAAAAATAAGCAATAAACTTGTATATAAATAGTTTACCTTTAGGACAGTAACCTACTCGAAATACGCTTCACTTAATTATCAGCTTCACCTCGTTCGATCGCTTTTTTTTCTGCATCATCCTTCTGAAATAGTAAAACAATAAAAATGAGAATCAAAACCTAAAAGACGCAATGTTGAGTATGAAGCATAAACAAACTTTTTTCTTTGGACATGTAGTCCTGTTATGACCTTTTTTTCAACAATAACCACAAGAATTTTTTTTTTCATGTCCGAAGAGACCTCGAAACCAGGCTTTACTCTTATTGCAGCTTTTGGGCGACCTTTTGTCTTCACTCGAACTAGGGGATCAGAAACTAATAGAGGTTGTGACATGTTCCTTTTTTTTTTGAAAGGCGTTGTTGTGACATGTTCTCTTGTTGCGTAGATGGTATATCATCATCAATATTATTGTTTAACTCGACTGTAGTCTTCTTTCTTCTACTTTGTTCTTCCAAAAGATCATTAAGAATCACATCAATTTTATTAATTTCATCGAATGAATCTCGTCCATCTTGTAGTATTTTGTTGAATTCTGCTCGAATGGACCATATAGTTAATAAAGTAACTTCTTTTGTAGCCATATCATTTTTATCTCGCCGTCGAGTTTCAATACCTCCCACCTTATATGTTGCCTTCATAGTCCACCTTGGTATTATGTAATGGTCTGGAATGGTTGTTAAAGACTCTCGTCTCATGATGTAGAGAATATGTTTGCACAAGATTCCAGAAGTCTCAAACCTCGCACACGAACAAGTAACAAAAATATCCGAAGTAACATTGTATTCAACGGTTTTCTAATTTTCCTTTTTACCTTTCAAAAACCCGACACGGTATATAACCTTAACACCATTTGTGCTTAATATTTGATGACCACAATCACAACTAGCCTTCCACTCTTTCTTAAATATATCATAAATATTTCGCGTATAACATGTTGCCGCCATTTCTTCAATCGGATGATTACTATGTAATGTGGGCTTTGAATTCAAAGTTCTAAAATCTTGGTCTTTTTCTGCACTTCTTCGAGAACTCACAACTTTGTCATACTGGACCACAAACTCATTTACCATGGTCTTAGCGTTGACAAAACCATCAAAAAACGAATGTATATATACTTTCACTCCTTCCATTCGTTTTCATGCCGGCAAAAAATGTATCCTTGAGATATGCTTTTATCCAATGATGACGCAACTTGAACATGTTTCCCAACCAACTATCATCTTCCATGTGATATTTCTCCTTCAACTTCTTCCATCCCGATTCAAATTCTTCAACATATTGGCTTTTAACCCACTGATTGTATGTATCTTCGAAATCATCATATCTTGATCGAAAAGGTTGAAGATGCTCTAAAACATGCCTTTGAATATGCCATGCACAATACCGATGTTTTGTGTTTGGAAATACTTTTGAAATTGCTTTACCCATTGACAAATCTTGGTCTGTAATGAGAGCTACAGGCGGGCACTCATGCATACATTTTAGAAACTGCTCAAATAACCATGTAAACGTTTTTTCGGTCTCATTTTCCAACAACGCGGCTCCTAGTAGAATAGACTGGCCATGGTGGTTCACTCCAACAAATGGTGCAAATGGAAAACTAAACTTATTTGTCCTATAAGTTACATAAAAAACAATAACGTCACCGAATTGGCAATATGATGTTCTTGATCTCCCATCTGCCCAAAACACATTTTGTAGTACGCCATCTTCATTTATGTCCATTGCAAAGTAAAAAATCTTTATCCACCTCAGCCTTTTCTTTAAAATGCATGATAATTCCATGACATTCTTTGCCTAAGTTACATTTTCTCTCTTCACTAACAATAGTGGAACATTGAACTCGAGTGAGTTGATCCTCTTCACCACCTCTAAAGGCATTAACTATTTTAGTGATTTCAGAAGGTTTCATCCCTGCTTTTGACAATAATGTTACAGCATCTTTGCATTCGTTGGAACGATGAAAGATGCTATGGGACCTTTGCTTGATTACTTTTGATGGAGAATCAAAAGGATGACTGTGTTCATCGCTAAACTTGTCTACAACCCACTCACCTTCACTTGATAATGTTACTTGCATTAGGGCCTTACAACCGATTCGAGTAATACAACGACATTTAACATTATCGCGTAACTGTCTCTTATCATTCATATCCTTAAAAACTTGCTTGTTACATGAAAATATTCGTCGATAAACTTCATTTGTGTCATTGCACCTTTTAAGTTCATGCTTTCGAATACCAAAACCTTTGGATAGACCATATTTGTTGTAAAAATCATATGCATCATCAGAAGTGGCAAAGGTTCTTCCTAGTATAGTATACCTTAAAGATGTGTTGTAAATATGTGTAAGATCTGTTACTTCTTCTTGTATGAGATAACCATTGTTATCGATATCATCGATTAACGTATGTTCAAATTCATCACTATTCTCATCTATTTAGAACAAAAACTAAGAAAAGTTAGACAACTAAAATTATGTTCATCTTATGAATGAAAGCAATAATCCTTACACAAATAAGCTACTTCAAAAATATATCAAAGAGAATAAGATGAACATAACCTCCTTTGTTGCTATGTCAAAAAGATCATAGTTTTCATATGCTTATAGAGCCTTAACTACAATAAATACATGGGAATATGATGTCTTACTACTTTTTTTTTTAACAACAATGTCTTACCACTTGAAGAGACATTTTATCAAACACTTGTTAGGCAATTCGCTCAAAACATTTTAAACTTACTGACACCCCACTTGCATTCTCTACTACTCTGTTTTTAGTTATCCATTCCATATGGAGGGGGAACAAAGGTAAAAACACTAGTTAACAAAGAAATATCTTGATGTGATAAACATTGTGCACTGTTAATTGACTCTTTCAAAAAAAATTGACTGCATATTCTTGGTAATACACCATACTTAGCCCAACAAAAGTTCTCTTTTGCTATACGGTGACCTTTCAGTCTTGTGATATAACTAAATACAAAAAAATGCAAACAGAACAATAAAACCAAATGAAGATGAAGCATCAAACGTGCAAAAATTTATTAACCCCACTCTAAATTTACATGGGAGTAGAACCAAGTGCATATTTCAAATGGATTAATATAGAATCGCAAAATGCTAATGATATTGCAAGTGTTTGACAGGAGTACATACAAGGTCAAGTTGAGCATCTTCAGCGACCATAAACATCAGAAGATATATAAAAATGAGTAACAGCAACATTAAGATATTTAATTATTTTTTCATCTGGTTTCACTTGACCATATTCACTGGACATAATTTTCTTAACAATTTTTTTGAGAAAAAAAATAAATTCAACAATCAAAAATATTTTGAAAAGTATAATCAAACCTGATATGATTTGCTCTCCGTGACTTGGATCGGTCCTTGAAAAACTCATGGAGTTTGACATGATTTTAGTGACAACTTTTTTTGGCGGGAGATTTTGGCGCCATAAAATGATGGATGTGGTGAAGATCTGTGAAAAATGATGTTAGATTGGGTTATAAGGTGTAGAGAGTGAAGCAAGAGAAGAGGTGTAATTGACATGTTTATAAAAATGGTGTTATTTTTTATTAAAAAAAAAAAAAAAAAAAAAAAAAAAAAGGAACTGCCTGCAGTAAGAAGCAGAAAAAAAAAAAAAAAAAAGGAACTGCCTGCAGTAAGAAGCAGGCATCATATTCACCCTTTAGCGTTAGCATCAAAGTCACTAGTACCACTAAGCTTACTCTAAATTTTCTAGACGCTAATGAAGTAATGATAATAATGATTGTTTATGAAAATTACTTAAACAATCATAAAACCAATTAAACTTGGTCATAAATCACAAACAGGCCGGGTTATATTATTTTCAAGCTACGAACAATTCGGAATTGGAGGAAACTATATGAAACTCGTTCGGTATCTATACTACATATAATACACAAAGGATTCTCTCTCTAAATTTTAAGACTTACAAAAAAAAAACATAGCATACACCACTTTAATGCACGTGTTAAAAAAACGAAACACTACATTAATGCTATTTAATATAGTCAATTAATTAACTGGTTAATAAATAAAATTAATACAATTATTAAAACACCCTTTACATAAGAAATACAAATTATCAAGCATATTGTACAATAAAATTAAACACAAATTATGCATTAAATGTCACTAATACAAATAATAAAGCACATTATACAAATATTCAATCCTGAACAGGCAACGGGCCAAATAGGCTTGAGCCCGAACGGGCGCGGGCCAACAGGCTCGAGCCCGAACATGTACGGGCTAAACGAAATTCTTAATATTCGTAAATTTATTGTCAAAAAAAAAAACATAATAAACTAAAATAAATGATTTACCGAAAAAATTTATTACAAATTACCCGCCGCCGCAACGGACAGATACCCCAACTAGTAGATAAAAAAGAAGGTCGGCAGTGGCAGACATGTAAGTCAAAGTTCTCACATGCGAGTCAAAGTTATCCACTGCAACTATATACAGAAGATTTTAGGAAGAAAAATACCTTTTGGCATGGACAATTTGCGCTTTACATTTAAAACAAAACAATATTGTGCGATTAAGAGTCCTAGCTTGAAAATGATTAAAAAGTAGCATATGCCTGTAGAGTGATCATGTATTTGTTCAGTAATGTAAAATTTCTTATATTTTTATATACGTTTTGGTATTAATTTTATTGTAACTAGTCATGCGTGCCCATGAAATGTACGTATACTTTAACTACGCATATCTATTTAAACTTGTATCTATCATACATAATGTTTTGAACCACACAAATACACAAAATGCACTAAGGCTATGTTTGCCGCAGAGTTTTTTGAGGCGATGAGCGGTGAGCAATGAGCTTTTTGATTTTTAGTGTTTGTTTGGCAAAAAAACGATGAGCTTTGCTATTTTTTTAGAAAAACTCATTTTTCCAATGCTTCTTTAAGAAGTTGTGAGCGGTGAGCAGTGAGTTATGGTTATAGCTCACAGCTCACTGCTACTGCTCACAGCTACTTTTGCCCAACATAGCCTAACTTAAGAGAATCTCTTATTAAAAATTGAACTCTGAACCCAACTTTCATAGATACAACCATAATTCTTACTTAATTGTTCGCAAAGCTATATTTCAACATAACGGAGTATTAACAAAAAATTTAAAATAATTTAAAGAACTTATAAAGAGCTAAAAATATTCAATAGTTTAATTATTTTGAGTTTCACAAACTCTAAATTTATAAATACATTGAATTCGTATATGATAAACATACTTGCTCATATTTATTTTAATATTAATTCTTACATTATTGCATGGTACTTAATTTCTTTTTCATCAGTGTATTAAAACGAGTGTAGTTTCTATAGCATTTTGTCGAAAGTTTATATACCTTTGTATTTTTGTACAAACTATCTATCCGGTTAGGTAAGTTTTCATACCTAGAATTTTTATATAATGTACATCGTTATTTAAAAAGGATTGCCTTCATTGGCTAACATGAACATAAAAAAACCTCTTCCGTTTACATTATATTTTGAATAGTTCATATGTTGCTTCGGGATTTGAAAATTTGATTTTTTTGTGGGGCTAAATAAAAAATCGCAAATTTATCACAACCTTGCGATTTTATTTAAAAGAACTGTAACATTATGGCTAAAAAAGTAAATAGATGTCTTTCATAAAATCGTGATGAAAATTTTAACATTTAGCTCATTCCAAGATTTTTTTTGGAAGATATCCTCAAATGTTTTATAAGAAAATATGCTAAATGTTTATTGTTGATTTGTTAAAAAATTGGTATACGAAAATGTAAAAAGTAAAAATGTTAATTTTGGATGTACAATGTATTTTTGTAACTCGATACATAGTTCAGGCGATATTTTAAATTTTGTGCATAGATCAACGGTGTTTTGTCATATACACATTAGACGTAGCAAAACGATGAAGTTTTCCACGGCCTAATTATGTTATGTATAATTTTGAAAGTACGATGTATTTTTTAACTCAATACATAGTTCAATGGATATTTTGACACTTTGTGCAAAGATCAAAGTTCTTTTTTGTCACATTCACATTAGTCTTTTTAGTCATATTCACATTAACGTAGCAAAACGCCGTAGTTTGTTACGCCTATTGTATACGTATAGTATAATATATAACTGTATTATAAGTACTTACTTTAATTGTTTTTCATTAATTATTAAAATATATAATATAATAATATTTTTACAATCATAAATGCTTATGTTTATCTATATATATTAAAAGATTGAGTCCTCTTATAAATATGGGAGTGTCAATGATGTATGGCATAAAGCGTATTTGGGAGTGCCTCAAGCAAAATAATCAATTTACAGCTCAACATTATTGCCACATTTATTTGTCGTAATTGAATGGGGATGAAGATGAATACGAACCATTTTCAAGTTACAACCACAATTACATACCCACATTTATTTACGGCAATTGAATATGAAGGAAGATGAATACCAACCAATATCAAGTTACAACTTACATCAACAAGTGTGACTTTTCAGTTGGATTTTTGTACACTATAAATAAGAAACTATCACCATTTTCACCACATTATTTTATTCTTCGCGCTCACAGTGGCTCCTTCTACCACCACAGCCACCTGAACCGCTGCCAACATCAATTGTTTCCGCCGCCGACACCACTGAATTTTAATTTAACAGGTGGTGTTTCGAGCTTAGGTGGTTTCGTTGTTGTTTTAGTGGTTCCGATGGTGATGTTTATGGTGAATACCGTTGTGAAAATCCCATGAAACAAGGTCTAAACAACCACTTCATTTTCGTTTATTATCTGAATTCCATTACTGTGTAAATTATTATCATACAACATATAATGGGTTGCACACAAGACTCCATGAGTCGAGTCATCGACCTCAGTTTATATCATGAGTGGAATAATCAGATTTGACAAAATCAACCCTACTATCCTATCCCATCTCCATTAGCTCAAACCAAGACTCGAAAAGAAAATAAAATGCAAATAGATATCGGATTCGGTTCGACTTTTTGTCTAATCTTTAAAAGATCTTTTTAGTTGAATACATATCATCACTAGGGCTGTTCAAAAAGCTCGCGGCTCGTGGCTTGCTCGAAACTCGCTCGAAAAAAGCTCGAAAAAAGCTCGCTCGAAATCGGCTCGTTTATAAACGAGTCGAGTCGAGCCGGCTCGGTTTGTAAACGAGCTGAGCCCGAGCCAACGTCGGCTTGGCTCGTGGCTCGCTCGTTAGCTCGCTCGTTGACTCGCTCGTTAGCTCGCTCGTTTGGCTAGTGTATATATATATATATATATATATATATATATATATATATATATATATATATATATATAAACTTTAGTTATATATAATATAATATATACAACTAGATGAAAGAGTAATTCAAGTTTTTGGAAATGCTATTTTGTTAACTTCTAGATGAAAGAAACTCAAGTCTGTTATTTTGTTAATTACTTTGATGGCCATATTGCAGAACTGCAGAACTAATTTTTATTAGAATTGAATTAGTATTTGACATTTTGACCTGGATTAAAATCGTGTAGCTTATTTTTTGTTTTTTTATGTTAAAGTATATCCCATTCAATGTAAACGAGCGGGCTCGACGAGCCACAAGCTGGCTCGAGTATTTGACGAGCCGAGCCCGAGCTCAACTTTTCGGCTCGTATAAATAAACGAGCCGAGCCGGCTCGGCTCGATTTTTAAACGAGCCGAGCCCAAGCCTACCCTGGCTCGGCTCAGCTCGGCTCGTTTACAGCCCTAATCATCACAGACTCTTTAAAAGCCTAGCTTCTTTCTCAATATCCGTAAATGAAAGAATGAATTATAACAAGAGTGTTATAATCATTGCTTTCAGTCGGCTTAAATAAAAACACAAAAACAAAACAAATCCTACCCGAGACCATTTTAAAATGATCTTGAAGCCGTTTCCTTTTAAGCTATGCCACGAAAGATTGAGCAAGAAAGATATAGGTGGGTTCTTGATTATGGTTGTGTTTTGATTAAACATGAAAGGTGTATTTTGATTTGTGTTAATCGCTTGATTGATAAAGATTAATACTGAGATGAATCTCTGATGTGATGAGTTTGATGTCGAAGAAAAGTTGGGTAAGAGAAGTGTGCGTTGTCGGCAGATAAAACGAGAGGTGTGTGTTTAGGTTTAGGTCAAAATGATTTATGTGTTAAGTTATCAATCTATAACCGGTTGTGTATTTAGATTGGGTTGGTGGAGTTGCTTATTGGGCTGCCCATAATTGACAGGCTGTATTCCAACAAGAATGGTAACACCCCAAAAATCGTAATGAAGCAGCGGAAGTCTAATTGGGGTATTACATCTCAGATAATAGTCATAATTACAGAAAACGACTCGAAAGAGACGTTTTGATAAAATTTAGTTATCATTCATCAAATAAAAATCAGAGTTTGCAACAACGGTTCCATAACATTTAATAGTACATAATGAAAATGTTTAAGTTAAGATGAATGAAAACATTAATTTGGACGTCGTCCAAAAAGGGGCCCTAATCCACTCCGTGCCATTTATGCTTCTTAGATACCTAAGATAAAACATGCTAAAAGGGTCAACACAACGGTTGAGTGGATCCATAGTGTTTTATTTGTAATAGTTTGAACACAAGTCAAATAGTAGTAAAATCAATGATATCGTAGTGTAATAGGTATTGCCCTAAGCCTCATGACACGCAAACCTTAACATCGAGTGAAATAATAAATGATATAAATAGCCCACATCATAAAATGATGTAGGTGATAATGCCCTCGTTGTAGGAGTTTGCCAAACTCTTGTTAATTCGAATAAAGTGCATTTGGTTACCATTCCAGGCTAACTTCAAATGGGGCGTCAACTTCCAATAGATCTATTCACTAAATTCGCGTTCACTCGCAAGTGATTAATGATTCATGATATGAGGGACTTTTGGCAAGGGTGGTAACTTAGGCAATATTAACTTAGCAATATCAATCAGGATAGCATACAGAAAAATACTTGTGTTCAGATTTATAGCATGTATCTCCCCACGGGATTTAAAAACATAGTAAAAGTGGGACTATGAACTCACCTCAGTGTAGTAGTAGTCTGAAATGCAATAAAGTCAAATGGTAGATGGTAGTTCCGCCGCGTGACCTAGATTAGTATGGCATAATTTAGTTTGCAATTCTGATTTAACACTCGATGAACATAATTAAGTTTAAAATTTTCAAAACATTTATGTTATTGTTGCTTGTGTTAACCATTTACCTTACGGCGTAAATATTGTTGACGTATAATGGTTTTCATTATTTCGTTTAGTCGTTTTTTTCATAATCTTATCAATTAATATATGTCATAATAAGTCGTGTCGTTAATTTTTATTCGAATGGGTGTTCACATTTTATTTAGTCACTTTCTCCATATTTCGACAAAACTCAAATAATTCAAGTTTTCTAATTAGCTAACTAGGTTGTGGCCCATTTTATACGGCAGTAGAGGGGTGGTGGGAAATTAGCCCATTGATGGGCTGTTGCCTAAGGGTCTTTTGATGGGGTGATGGGCTCCAAAGTGGGCTTCCTAATTCTGTTAGAATGGACAGTTTTATGGAGGGTTTGTTGGGCTTTAAACTAAGCCCACTTTTCTAATCTTGTACAAACTTTGGTGTCTTAGTTTGTGATCTGTGTTTGCCTGGTATTTTCATTCGAAGGAAACAAGTTTTCCTTGCACCAAGCTTTCTTTGGCAGTCTCGAATGAGACATTGCTAAGGGTTTTGGTGAGTCATCATGTCGAGTCTAAGTCTTATTTGGTTCATGGCTCGAGTACTACTCTAAGTCAACTCACTTATGGTGTATATGTGGTGGTTTTGAGCAACCTTGTGGCTTGGTCAAGGTCGACAAAAGGTGTCCTTGTGGTCTCCAACTAATGCAAACCCTGAGCTTCCACTCGTCTACATCCTACAGCCTCTTTAATGGAGTTCGACCATCCAAAACTCCAATTCATCCTCTAAACTATGGCTCCTACTGACCTTGCTAACTTACTAAGGTTCGGTTGTATTGTAATCCCATCACATTACTTTACTTTAATCCATTCTAATCTTGTCTATACTCCAAAAACACTCGACACCATTGTTGTTCTTGCTGTCATTCGACAGCCTCACAGCTCTCACAACACCATTCCTTTTACTAATCTCCTAATCAATATTCTTAGTGCTAGAATCACTCGACAAACCCAACAACACAACTTCACTTATTTTTCTCAAATTCCATTTCCTTTTAATCCTACTGCCAACTTTTATCATTCCCAGATTTAACACCTCCTAACAAAGCAATCTAACATCAAAATACTAACCCATGACTTCTAAAAGTCAATTCCCTATTCGACCCATTTTAAATTAATTAAATCTTTTTCCTTCAAATTTTTACTCAAGTGTTCCTAAATATTTTAACTCAACAATAACCAAAACAATTTCACTAACCACAAGTAATCTTCTATTCGACCCATTCTTTAACTAACGATTCAAAAGAAAAGATAACACTACTAAAGTTTGCGATTAACCTGATAAAGTTGTGGGCATTCGAACACTATAATAAACCCTCCAATCCGAATCCAAAAGCTCCAAAACCCACCTCAGCCTTCAATTCGAATCACGACCTCAACCTGGATCTTGAGAACTTCTCAGATTTTTGGTATGTTTGATAATGGTGTGATTCGAATAATCCTCAGGAGGTGTAGATTTATGGAGAATACCGGAGTTAGACTCCATATTACTTTCGGATTGTTGGAAAACTAACATTCCTAATCGATGTGTAATCTCTATACTTATGGCTTCTCTTCCTATGTTATCTCGTGACTAAGAATGAGACAAGGGTTTCCTAGGTCAAAGATCATTAATGGGGGATAGTGATGGTTCGGTGTTGTTTGGAGAAGAGAGAGGGTGGCGACAAAGAAAGGAGGGAATAGGGTTTTGACAGTAAAAGTTTTTGGGGAGAAGGGGATAGTGGGTGAGTGTTATTTAATTTAAGGGTAGGTATTATTTTTAGGTATTGAGCGTATTTCATTAGGTATTTAGTTTGAGGATTGTACAATGTATAAATGTTTTAAAGGTAAGCTTAAATGCTCATGTCCCGCTAAACTGTATCAAGTCTGGATTCATCCTAAAATGTCTCTAATCCGAGAGTCTATATATTATTTTTTAGAGTCGTCATATATTATTTAGGTTTATCCTCCAGTCCTTAATTATTTTCTAATATTTCTAATTTTTCTGACTGTTCCTCGTTTTAAATTATTAGACCTTATGCCATACTATCTCGGTGTCGGAACGTGTGCGGTTCTAGTAAAATGGAACGTGAGTTTTGCCACATCTTGCGTTTGGCAATATCATTTGTTGTTCCTCAGTTTAAACAGAGCAAAACTTTAAATGCGAAGATGAATAAAATGACTTGAATAAAACTTCATAATTGATTACTTCGAGTTTACAGGAAATTAATGAATTGAAAAATTATGGGTTATTACAAGAATAGAACGTGTTGGCTAATATGATAAAAGAAAACCTGAAGTTATTGAATGCCAAGTATCCCAAAAGAAATTTTGGAGTTCACAGACATATTTCCTCAAGAAGAGAGAATGCCGAAAAGGTGGCCTAAATAAAAGAAGCCCCCGTTAGGTGTCGGTGGTGGAATAGCAAGTCTTCCATTTTTGAGTGTCCTATTATTATTTCAACTTATCTCATTAACTTTGTTGAGTTAGTGCTAGAATTGTCATTAGTCATCTATTAGAATATATTACCTAGGAATCATCCTCATTTGCATAGTAGTATTACTCTGTACCATACATAGAGATGAATTATTTAGGTCTTTCTATGATTTTTTTATCTACTCTTAATTTATAGCAGAATAAAAGTAACTAATACTACAATGATACTTATTCTAGGGGTTGTTTGTCAAAGCTTATTTTCGGCCATATGAGCTTAGATGACTCAGCTTATATTTCATAAGCCCATTATTTATGGCTTATTTTTTAGCTTAACGACCCTTCTTTTCCTCTTCCAAATACACGGATATGCTTCGATTCCATTATTGTTTATTTCTTCCATTTTTTTGAGCCGTTAACTAAATTTAATATATTCATACTTTTATTTTGTCTATTCTTTTTTTCTTCAATGGCATGCTAATGGCCTTTAAGGTTCTATTCATGTATAATGATTGTTCAAATTTTCATAAATTATTGTACTGCACTATCATATATAATATAATGCATGTTAAAAATACAGGGACTCGATGTTAAAAATACACGGATGATAATGTAATTTCTTTAGGTTGTGTTGGTAAATCTATTCATATATAATGGTTGTGTTCAAATTCTCTTTTAAGTATTGTAGTGTACTGTTTTTGTTTAATGGCACATTGGAAATCATATAGTGTAATAAAAATAATTATGACAATGATCATAAAGTATTGCATCAAAGTTGCGACTGAATTTTAGTATCTATTGTCGTTCATGTATATAAGTTTGACGGCATGGGTCTTGAGGCAGCCTAAGTTATATACGAACATTAACATACTACACCATAACAACAACTTAAATTTAACGTATATGACCAACCCTTTTACTCATTGTTCCGAACTTAACATATTTATATAACCAAACTAAAGTATTGAATCCAACATCAACAAAAAAATTTACATTAACGCATAACCAAAATTAATACCACAAATTCACCGAGTACGGAACAAACCAAAATTGTGTGCAATGCACTAGATTTAATACTATCACAACAAAACTTATAGTCCATCCCTCAATGTTCAAGACTATAAAACCTAAATACTATTTTGATTGTTTCGTTATTAACCCCGCGTGAAAATATTAACGTTTAAACATATGACCCACGATTTTACTCAACATCCCGATTTTAACATTTTCATAAAAATTAGTGCCATAAATTACGAGAACAACAATTAGATCAAACCGATGTGCGTAGCATGGGTCTGAAATGCATAACATTAACTTTGTTATTAGCCCCATGTGACAATATGAACGTTAAACAACAATTAGATCAAACCTATGTGCATAGTACGGGTCTGCAAGCCTCATTGAATAAAATTTTAATTTAACTAATATTAAATTCTTTTTTCGCTAATTTATAAAATATCTTATATATATAAAGATTCACTTTTGGTATATTTAATGTGGAAGAGTAAATGTACAAAAAAATTATACGGTGCAACATGCTTAAGCTCTAAATTATATACCGAAATAAAATGTTATCATATAAATACACAGATCAATAAATAGGGGTTACAGAATACAAATTTGTTTAGTCTTCCAACGATTAATTGCAGGTATCTCAATAGTTTGCAAACTCATGTGACTCAACAGTAAATGATGACTGAATCGTTTGAACTATCCATTAAAAATCATTTTATGATCAATGCTATTTAAAGAGACTCTTCATGTCTCCATTATGAGTCAGTATATAAACTCCACCCATTGAGATGTGAGGCAAACATATCACTTTCATTTAGTTCACACACGGGGAGTTAACCACGGACAAAATAACGGGAAAAAAAAATTCCGACCAATCTTTGGCCGTTATGTGTCAAAGCAGAATGAAAAAGGATCAACAACAACAACACTATCCTAAATTACCCACCTCCAAACAAAACAACAACCTAAGCTGAGACTCGAAATGAAAAAGCAAACAGAAGATCTCAGATTTGGCTTTTCATGATTAGATCTTTTAAAGATCTTAACCAAAATCCATCATAGATCTTTGTGTCATTCAAAATTTTAAAGAATCCTTCTTTGTTTCGTTTAAAGAAAACACAAAAACAAACCTTACCCGAGACCGTTAACACGATCTTGGATCCGAGTCTTTGAAGTTGTTAAGGGATTATTTGTTGCTCAATTTGAACAAATAAGAACAACTGTGGTGTTTTGATTCGGTTAAGAAGGTAATAGAACAAATCAAGGAAAGTTTGATTGTGAGTTTCGGTTGTTGTATGATGACTGCGTATGTTTGTGGGTGTTGGGTTATGAGTAAAATTAGGGAGGGAATGTGCATTTGACTGCGTATGGAGTATAACCTAAATTAGGATTAGTAATATTGGGTGTTGTGTTGGGCTGCTATCCAAATTGTTTGTGGACTGGGTATGCATAAGTTCTTAGGCCTATAATTTGTTGTATTAGTTTGTTGGGCTCTACAAAATGATGCATGATGTATTCAATTTTCATAACCTTTATTATGTACTGAATATTATGTTGTATATAGCGCCGTGTATATACGTCCAACAAAGTTGCGTGCATAATGCTTTTAGCAGTTAAACATCAACTATCACGTATGTTAATTTTCTTGCTTTAAATAAGATTACAACTTCACTTGAAACATTATTTCTTAAATAGCATACGTTGTTACTGGAAAGTGGCTCATAAATCTCCTATAATTAAACTTCATGTAATCATTTTCTTGAGGTATACGTCTAAAAGCTATGGAGGAGCACAAAGTGGCTTACATGTATTGGCTATTTTTTAGACAAATATAGATCACATCGATTGCCATGTTATCGAAACATGTTATTTACTTAAAGTGATTGCGGTTGTAGTTATAAGTTATATATTGTTAAATATTTTAGCCTCACCATCACGATAACAACTCAGCAATTTACTCAAACATTACGTAATCAACAATTAGATACAATTCGTGCAACGCACGGGTTTTCCAAGCCTCGTATAATATAATCATACTTATACAATCATTAATACTTTCACACGTGACTTAAATTTTTTCTTTACTTTATTAAAATACTAGCTTCAAGGCCCGCCCGATGGGCGGCTAGCTCTAAGAATTTGTTTAAGATAATATGTGATGGAAAAAAAACTGATACGAACACGTTAGGAAGACATTAAACTGATGGATGTTTATCAAAAGTAAGAAAGTTGCATAGAGTTGATTGCAAAAGAAATAGCAAAGAAACACACACTTATAAATGATAAAGTTTATTAATTCATTAAACTGATGATGTTAACTCGTCAAAGTTGAAATCAACATCTCTATCCGAAACTCTATCTGAACATAGCTTTAAGAAGTTGTTTGTAAGATAAAAATAAATAGTCCAATGATTTGATATGTTTTGTCCACTGATAAAGTCCTGTTCTTTCTTGTGGTAATTTTTTCTTTGACGATAAAGAACTTGTGTAATGCCTTTAAATGCATCCTCATATAAACTTACCCATATAAGAGCAGACTGCCAATGTTTGGATCTTTTTCTTCAATCCCACAAATTGCTGTTGGGCCTGTGTACATAACAAATGTACTTGTTTACCAACAATCAACAGTATAAACCAACAATAGCTAACTACAAATTACCACACTTTTATTACCAAAATTAATCTTGATATAAAGGAATCCAACTTTGTACAAAGTGTATATTAATGCATATAATTTTGTTTCAATATTGAAGTTATTGAAATTATGTATACTTTTGTACGCACTTTTGACACACTAAGTGCCAATAATTTATTTTTCATGTTTTGTACACCAAGTGTTATGAGTTGACCCATACCAAAACTTACCCTTTTAGACCCGTTACTCAGCCCACAACACGCCCATTTTCCCACCGCTACTTTCAATAAACAACAAACTTATACCCTGGACTTGCCTATTTGATTTTTCATGTCCTAAATTTCGTCTTTTTTTCTTTCCTATATCATGAAAAACATTTTATTTATCAATCTTGACAATACTTAGACAAGTTGGAGAACGTTTACTTCTACACGGTTATAATTACACTTATTGCATAAAAAATCAAATGTTATATGTTGAGAATAAGGACTTAATCTGTTATCTGATGTTAACCTTAAGGACTTATTATGGTTGTTTTATCTTGCAGATAAAGTCCTTTGGATTCTTTTAGAGTTATGGTGCTTAAAGTATAGAAGTGTAGAAAGATATGAAGCAAGAAGAATAATGGAAAAACACGGAAGGGCTCAAAGTGAAAAGCTAGGAGGACCTCTAGTGCAATATTTTGCTTTGTCGGTTTATTGAGTATATAAGCCAAATATTTTGGCTTATTCCTCATAACACAGGCCATAACTTTCTCTCTCGAAAACATTATCTCTCAATACTCTCTCTACTTGTAACCCTAATCATGTGTTTGATTATCTAGATCAAAACACTTGTTTCTGCTATTGTTAATGCTTGATTGAGATCAAGTATTCTGAGTTCCTGTTGTATTCTGTTTAAGAACAGTTTCTGGTGATTGTAATTTTGTCTTATGATTAATAAAAGTGTTTTATCATCAATAGATTCAGTTTTCTACATGGTATCAGAGAAGGTTGCTCTGAAAAATGTTTTTTTTTAAACTAGGGTTTCATAAAATTTGGGTTTTTTAAAATTACTTTTTTTCCTTTCAATTAACTTGTGTTAATTGATAGATCTGTTGTTAATTTTCTTAGATCAAAAAGATTTTTTGAAAACGCCCAATTTTTAAGAAAATTAGGGTTTGGGTAATTTGGGGCTTTTTACTATTAAAAGTTCTTGTGGTCGATTAAGTTGGAGTAATCGATAGATCTGGTGATTTTGGTTCAATTGAAGGTGGTTCTGGTGATTTTCCCTAATTCTAAAAATTAGGGTTTTGTGGTTCTTGGATCTTGGATATGGGTATTTATTATGTATCTGTTATATCCCTAGACTAAGTGAATCTATGGTGTAGTAGGTCTGGTATTCCGCTGCTGTTTTTCTTGCGTGCTCTGTACCACCTCTCACGCCTTTTCTTTAATTTATGTCTTTTATTTTATTGCATAGATTGTTGGAGGATAGGATTTGGGATTATTGGAAGTTGTGTTCTGTTGGTTGTTGTGGTTGTGTGTTAATTGTTTTCTTTATCTGTTTTTTTCTTTATTTTTTTTTTGTGTGTGCTTGTGTACGCCCTTGACCTATCACTTTAGTGGCAAGGAAAGCCTGGGAACTACTTTCTTTACTTTATCTTGTGTGCTTGATTGGTTTCATATTTGTTTTTCATCATGTCTATTCATAATTCTGAGCATAATACACCACATAATTCTGTTCATAACACTGATGATGAGGATTACGTTGAACCTGTCACTTTAATTAGTAAATTGTGTATTAGTCACCGATTACATTTACATCCTAATGACTTTGCCACATTAAATGTTGTATCTATAAAACTAAAAGGGACTGAAAATTATAATTTTTGGTCATGTGCTATGCTTTTAGCCCTTTGAGAATAAAAATAAAAATGTTTTTGTTGATGGCATATACAAAAGGTCAAACACAGATGAAGTTTTGGGTAGACAATGGGACAGAGTCAATGCTGTTGTTTTGGGTTGGATTTTAAACTTTATATCTGAAGAACTGTTTCTGGGTCAAAATTTTTTCTAAAAAAGCTTCAGATGTTTGGAATGAATTGAAAGAAACTTTTAATAGAGTTGATGGTTCAGTGACTTTTAACTTGCATCATAAAATAAATTCTTTGACTCAGAATGGGACCACTATAGCTGAATACTTTAATAAGCTGTCTACTTTGTGGAAACAATTTGATGCTATGGTTCAGTTGCCTAGATGTACATGTCATGCTGCTGATGATTTTAAAAAGCATAATCAACTTATGAAACTCATGCAATTCTTAATGGGTTTGGATGATACTTATAAGCAAATTAGGAGTAATATCCTGTCTAGAGATCCATTACCTGATGTTAAAGGTACATATGTTATCATTAGTAGTGAAGAGTCATACAGGAAAGTGGTTTCTGGTAGCTCTAGTAGAGGTCATAACTCTGCTTTTGCTACTATAGTTGTTAATCAAGATGTTATTAAACCTGTTGTTAATCAGTCTAATAATCCTAATGCTAATTTTAATAAAGTGACTGATAATAGAAGAAACACTGGTACTGGTCTAACTGTTTTTTGTGAACATTGTGGTTTTAATGGCCATACTTAAGACACATTTTTTTAAATTGATTGGATATCCTCCAAATTTTGAAAAAAAGGGTAACAATAATAGATCTCAAAACAATAACAAGAGATTTTCTAATAAAAATTCTGTTGGGTCTAGTTCATCTTCTTGTTTTACAGATGAACAACTTAATACTCTCATTACTCTCATCAAAGACAACACTCTCAGTGGAAATAATGTGCAGGCCAATATGACAGGTACTTACTTTAATAATAGTAGAGTTTTCAATCAAAATTTTCACAAATTCTTTTCCATAAATAGTAATTTAAAATAAAAAATTACCTCTGATGGTAAAATTGTGGATTCTGGTGCTAACCAACACATGATTTACAGTGATAAAGATTTAGTTAAAGTGTTTGATATTTCCCATCTTAAAATAAAGGTTGGTCATCCTAATGGGACTGAGGCCTTTATCACTAAGATTGGAAATCTCAAACTAACTGAATCTTTAATACTGTATGATGTATTGGTTATACCTGAATATTGTGTTACCTTGATTTCTGTTCATAAACTTGCTAAAAATAATAAAATCTTGGTTGCCTTTGATGAGAACAAATACCATTTTTTGAATCAGGATTTGAATCTGGGAAAAGTTATGGGGACTGGTAATCAGTGTGGTGGTCTGTATTATTTCAATACTGGAGGTATTCCTTTTAAAAGTAATAACTCTGTTTTCAAAACTTGTCTTTCTCAATTTAACTAGCACTGCAGGCTTGGTCACCCTGCAGACCCTGTTCTAAATGTTTTAAAATCAGATTTACAATTGAATTCAAAAAGTCAAAACATGGTTTGTGAAATCTGTCAAAGGGCTAAACAAACTAGAGAACCTTTTTCTTTAAGTGATCATACTACATCTGCTTTAGGAGAACTTGTACATTTACATCTTTGGGGACCTTATAAGCTTGCTAGTAGAGAAGGTTACAAATATTTTGTTGACTATTGTGGATGATTTCACTAGGGTTGTTTGGGTATATTTAATCAAAACTAAAGATGAAGTTGTTCATTATATCACTGTTTTCTATCATATGATTAAGACTCAGTTTAACAAAAAAAATTAAAAGTTTTAGAAGTGATAATGGAACTGAATTTGTTAATCAAATTTTTTCTAAGTTTTGTGAGACAAAAGGTATTACCCATTAGACCTCTTGTGCATATAATACACAGCAAAATGGTATTGCAGAAAGGAAGCATAGGCATCTTTTGAATGTGGCTAGATCCTTTCTATTTCAGGGGGGAATTCCTCTTAAATTTTGGACTGAATGTATTCTTACTGCCACTTTTCTTATTAACAGATTGCCTTCTTCTGTGCTAAATGGGAAATTAAATCTCCTTATGAAATGATCTATAATAAGAGGCCTACTCTCTCTGATTTAAGAATGTTTGGTTGTTTGTGTTTTGCTACTATTGTTAATAATAATGACAAGTTGAGTAATAGATCTGAGAAATGTGTGATGATGGGGTATTCTAATTCTAAAAAGGGATATAAGTTATATAGTCTTGATAAGCATCAGTTCAGTTTTTCAAAGGATGTCAAATTTTTTGAGTCCATCTTTACTTTTAAGGAGTCTGTTACTGATAAGGAAAAAAAAATTTCTGAAAATGTTTTACAAGACTTAAATCATTTGAACTTTTTTGATATTGAAACCCCTGATCTACCAAATGATGAAAAGAGAGTAGACCCTAAGCTGAACAGTGACAATTTGTCACCAAGTGAAGGTAGCTACTCTCCTTTATCTGGTAGAACTCCTATCACTGATCAAAACAGTGATAGTGTTTTTGCTGATAAGGATGAGATGGTTGCTACACTTGAAGAAAATAATAGCAATTCTGAGGGTAATTTGAATCAAGATTCAAATTCTCCAGTTCAGGAAGAAGTACCTTTGAGAAGGTCTTCTAGACCTTCTATTTTTCCAAAAAACTATAATGATTTTGTTGTTGAGTCTAAAGTTAAGTAGTATTGAAAAATTTGTTAATTATTCTAAACTTAACTCTAGGAATTACTGTTTTACAGTTCAACTTAACAAAAATCATGAACCAAAAAATTATTTTGAAGCCTCAAAATCTATCTATTGGATTGATACTATGAACAATGAAATTGAAGCTTTATATAGAAATGACACCTTTGAAATCACTGTTTTACCTCCTGGTAGGAAAGCTATAGGAAGTAAATGGATGTTTAAGATTAATTATAAGTCTGATGGAGAAATAGATAGATATAAGGCTATAGTAGTTGCCAAAGGATTTAATCAAAAGGAGGGTGTTAATTATGAGGAGACTTTCTCTCCTGTTGTTAAGATGGTCACTGTTAGATGCTTACTTAACACTAATGTTCAAAATGATTGGCCTATTTTTTAACTAGATGTTAATAATGCATTTTTGTATGGTGATCTAAATGAAACTTTATACATGAAGTTGCCTGAAGGATTCTTTCCTGATGGTGATAACAGAGTATGAAGACTTAAAAAGTCTTTATATGGTTTAAAACAAGCTCCTAGGCAATGGAATGCTAAACTTACATCTGCTCTTATTGAAAATGGCTTTAGTCAAAGTAAAAGTGATTATTCTTTATACACTAAGTCTAATGATGGAGTGTTTGTTGCATTACTTGTTTATGTGGATGACATCATTATTAATGAGAATAATGTTGCTGAAATTGATAAATTCAAAAGTTTTCTTAAAACTAAATTTATGATTAAAGATTTAGGAAAATTGCAATATTTTCTTGGTATTGAAGTTGCTGATACTGAAAAAGGAATCTGTTTGAATCAAAGAAAGTATTGTTTAGACTAATTGAGTGAGTATGGTATGCTTGGCTGTAAACCTGCTAAGACTCCTTTGCAATCTAAGCTTGTTATTTCTAATCAAGCTACTGATGATGATCCTTTACTTGGTAATATTACAGATTATCAAAAACATATAGGAAAGCTTATTTAGTTAACCAATACTAGATATGATATATCTTATGCAGTACATTGTTTAAGTCAGTTTATGCATTCTCCTCTTAAATCTCATCTAAGAATAGCTTTTAAGATACTTAGGTATCTGAAAGGAGCCCCAGGTTTGGGTGTTCATATTACTAAGAATTCTGGTATGTCCTTTCTTGCTTATTCTGATGCTGATTGGGCCAAGTGCATTGTAACTAGAAGATCTGTCACTGGTTACTTTGTTTTCTTTTGTGGGTCTTTAGTATCTTGGAAAAGTAAAAAACAACCCACTCTCTCTAAAAGCTCTATTGAAGCAGAGTATAGACCTCTTGCTTCAGTAACCAGTGAAGTCATTTGGATTTTAAAAATCATAAAAGATCTTGAAATTAATAATTTTTTACTAGTTTCTCTTCACTGTGATAACAAATCAGCTATTAAAATAGCTGCCAACCCAGTTTTTCATGAGAGAACTAAACACCTTGAGATTGACTTACATTTTGTTAGAGAAAATATCTTAAATGGTGTTGTCAAAACTGTTAAAGTAGATTCTGCAAATCAAATTGCAAATATCTTTACAAAATGGTTGGATACATTGCAACATAATTTTTTGGTAAAAAACCTTAACATGTTTGATGTTTATCAGATATCAGATTAAGGGGGGATGTTGAGAATAAGGACTTAATTTGTTATCTGATGTTAACCTTAAGGACTTATTATGGTTGTTTTATCTTGCAGATAAGGTCATTTGGATTCTTTTAGAGTTATGGTGCTTAAAGTGTAGAAATGTAGAAAGATATGAGGCAAGAAGAATAATGGGAAAACACAGAAGGGCTCAAAGTGTAAAGCTAGGAGGACCTCTAGTGCAATATTTTGCTTTGTCGGTTTATTGAGTATATAAGCCAAATATTTTGGCTTATTACTCATAACACAGATCATAACTTTCTCTCTCAAAAATATTATCTCAATACTCTCTCTAATTGTAACCCTAATTGTGTGTTTGATTATCTAGATCAAAACACTTGTTTCTGCTATTGTTAATACTTGATTGAGATCAAGTATTCTGAGTTCTTGTTGTATTCTGTTTAAGAACAATTTCTGCTGATTGTAATTTTGTCTTGTGATTAATAAAAGTGTTTTATAATCAATAGATTCAGTTTTTCTACATTGTAGGTTATAATTGAATGAAATTTAAATTTTATATATTATATTATTTTTTCTTTAATTTATCAAATATATAATATAATCATACTTTTACAATCGTTAATGCTTACATCTTTTATTGCATGTGATTTGAACATTTTTCTTTTGTTTATCAAAATATATAATATAATCATAGTTTTAAAATCATATATAATTACAGCATTACATAAAACTAATTTTATATGTTATAAATAGTTATTGAAGTCTTTTTTCTTTAATTTATATAATATAATCATACTTTTACATAGGGCTGAGCATGGAAGGTTCAATACTGAACCAGACCGACAAAACCGACCGACCTGACAGCCCGTCGGTTCGGTTTCGGTTTAGGTTTTTCGCGACTTTCGGTTTCGGATCTGTTCGGTTCGAGCCAAAACCGAAAAAAACACACATAAACACACCTAAACCGAACCAAACTGGCGGACCCGACTTAAAACCTAACTGAACCGACCATATTCGGTTTGGTTTCGGTTTAGGTTTTTCATGTTTTTTGGTTTTCGGTTTTGTCAGTTCAGGTCGGGTCGGGTCGGTTTTGGACCGATGCTCAGCCCTACTTTTACGATCATTAATACTCATCTTTTATTGCATGTGACTTAAAACTATTTCTGGAATTTATTTAAATGTATAAAGAAGAAATCATTTACATACGAAAAGTTTTATGCATACTAAAAGATAAATCTTAAACACTTATTTTTCTATTGAGACAAAAATTGAGATAATTAATATTTTAATTAAAAATGCAGTTACACTCACTTTATTATATCTTAAATATCATATGAATCGTTAATTGTTAGGCAAAACAAATTATACCTTCATGACGAGCATGTTATTATCTTTCAATAAATGGGCACTTTCATATACTTTCGACGAATTATTATTTTTTATTTGTTTCATTCAGTATTTAAATTCACATAACATTTCACACGTGATTTAACACTAATATGATAGTTTGGGAATTAAACAAATGTACTAAAATTGGCATAAGTATTTCTATATAAATCAAAGACTTATCTCCTTTTTTGCAACAGAAAATACACATTCACATATCACATGTTATATAACACTAATATAGTAGTTCAAACACTAAAAAACTGTACAAAAACACACGAGCTTGTTATAGAAACTTTGTGAATACTAAAGAGTATTCGGAATCTACTCTTTAATACTTAGAAGAATGTAAACAATATCAATGAAACATTAAACTTTGTATGAACAATGATATCACCATAACGCTCTAATATTATTATATCAATAATACGAGTACTTTGTGTAGTACTATGGTTTACAACCTTGAAGCTATATCAAAAAGACGTACGTGTCAAACATCATAACCTAGGATCTCCTTTTATACATTAAAGAGTCCTTTACAAGATAACTACAAATCTTTTAAACATATAGAATATACGTATTTTTCTAACTATATAGAATATACACTCAATATCTCAATACATATCACTTGACGCGTCTTTATCTCTTTAGGAGTACTATCTTCCTTCAGCAGTAGTAAGTTCTTCAGCAGTCTTAAGTTAATACTCTGGCAGTACTAACTTTCCTTCTAGCAGTACTAACTGGTTAGTACTGGCAGTGTTAATCTTGAACAATCTTAAGTGTTGGCTTGACAGTACTAAGTATGAATACATTAATTCCCAACAATCCTCCCCTAAACTTGTGATTTGCAACCAAATCGTCAAGTTTCTTGAATTAAATCTTTGACTTTGAGAGGATTCTTCCAAACACTTCATCTTCCTGATCTTTCAGTCTGCATAAAAATCTTCCTCAGAAGTTCTCTTGCCATCTCTGTATGCTCATCCACCAAAAGTTTTGCTGCCAACATCAATGTAAGCGTTCCCCTTGACAGTGGGTAGTCTTTCTCCACCAGCAAGTAGATATCTGTTCCAGCTTTTGTTGACATATGGTGAACTGCACATGAGTTGTACAAAGTCCATTTTAAACCTTGATTACCAGCCTGAAACTACCATATCTCATCATCTTCATCTGGCTCAAAAATTCTCTTCAACTCTACCCATAACATCATGTCTTTATCATCTGTAGGCTCAATTGAATTGAATCTTTCTTTGACTAACTCCCATAGCTTTACCAGATCTTCTCTGTCAAATGCTTTGAGCATATCATCAAAGTGTTGATACACTTCAATGTGATTACCAACCCTGATGATCTTCCAATTCTTTATCAGTCCATCATCTTCCTTTTCAGCATCACTAGAAGATTGTGGTTCATCATTGCTAACATTCTTTGAAGATAAATTAAACAGTGAACCATCTTTCCATAGTGGCATCAAAAGGTAGTCTTGGCTAGATTCTGTCTCCATGCTAGATTGACCAGCACCAATACCATCTTCTGAACCTGCAAAATCATTAGAGTTTGTACCTGCAACAACTGGTACATAATTCATTGATGTTGTTAGAACATCAATATCAAACATCTACTTAGGTCCATCTCCTGCAACACTAGGCTTATTCTCCAAGAACTCAACATGCAAGTTTTCTTTTACTTTCCTAGTTCTAATGTTGTATACCCTAAAAGCCTTACTATTCATAGAGTACCCAACAAAGAATCATTCATCAGACTTTCCATCAAACTTGCCCCAATGATCTAAGGTATTAAGGATGGTAACATGACATCCAAATGGTCTCATGAAGCTTAGAGCAGGTTTTCTACCTCTAAATAGTTCATAAGGAGTCTTGTTATAAGGCTTCACTACTAAAACCCTGTTCTGCACATAGCAAGCAGTATTAACCGCTTCAACCCAAAATTTAGTAGGTAACTTAGAGTCAGCTAACATGGTTCTAGCAGCCTCAATCAATGTCCTATTTCTCCTCTCAGCAACACCATTTTGCTGAGGAGTTCTAGCTACACTAAATTCCCTCTTAATACCTTTCTTTTCATAAAACTCATTCATAACTCTATTCTTGAACTCTATTCCATTGTCACACCTGATTATTTTTACTTTCTTATCAATTAGATTTTCTATCTCAGTGATAAAGCTCTTAAGAATGCTACAAGTCTCATCATTAGTTTCTAAACAGAAAACCCAAGTAAATCTGCTATAGTCATCAGTGACAACAAGACAATATTTCTTATTCATTAAGCTACTCATAAAAGTTGGACCAAACAAGTCCATATGCAACATGAATAAAGGCTGAGTAATAGAGTTCTGAATCTTGGACTTACAGGAGGCTTTGTGTTGCTTCCCCTTTAGACAAGCAACACAAGTTTGGTCATTTTCAAAACGTTTTAAAGGTAAACCTCTCACAAGATTATCCTTAAAAATTTTATTAAAGGTTTTAAAATTTACATGACCAAGCCTCCTATGCCATAGCATTGATTCATACAATGTGGCCTTTGCAACAAGACAAGTTAAACTCTCTTTAGGAACAATATTCTTCATATCAACACTGTACATGTTGTTCTTTCTAGGAACTTTACTAGTAATTCTTCCTCCTCAAGCTTACCAGTCTTAATAGTGCCTGGAACATCCACTGTCAACATATCCCTGATCTTCTTGTTGTGAATGACCCTGCACATAAAAATAAGGAAATTAGTTTCCTTTGGGGACCAAAGCCATTACTAACTTGGATCTTGTAACATATTCATAATCATAACACATACAAGAGATTGATGTTTGGTTCGATTCTAGAGAGAGAAAGATATGGGAGACTTCTAGTGATAGAAAGTAGAGTGTATTAGCTTGAAAGTAAATGAAGTTTCAACCCTTCCCATGGGTGGGAAGGGCTATTTATACAAGACATAAAAACGCCTCTAGTAGGCTATGGACCGGGCTGACAATGGGTAAAGACCCGACCCGAATCCATGGTGAAACGATATCTAAACTAATATGATTAAACCTACGAGATACTTAATGCTAATCCATACTCGGTGTGACCGAGTCTTTCATGTGAATATTTATATTCCTAACAATCTCCCCCTAAGGGAGGTCACCCCGGAAATTACACTTTGAATTCTAGCATTCCATTACATAGATTAGAGTTCCTAGCTCGTAGTCTTTGATTCTTCTAAGTCTTTAATCTTTGTACTTTCAGTAGTGAACTTTTGATGACTGTTCTTTTGTCTTGGATGATCTTTGAGGATTGTTTGAGGTCATCATCCAACGTACGTCTCCAAGTCATCCTTTTGCAGTATCGTCTCCATGTGATGTTGTGATCTTTGGACCAACATGCTCACACTTTTCTGGATCATGATTTTCAGCATCAGAGTTACGGAAGCAGTGTTGAAAGTCTTTCAATTATCATGATTTCTTTGATTATGATGGTGAAGTGTGAGCATGGGGTGATGGATCGGCATCTTTTCGGCAATCAGCTGCAACCGCCAGGGATTCCTGCATACAACAGTTAGCAATAAAACGTCCGGCACTTATAGGTTTGGATTTCGAGATTGTTAGCAGCATAGTGTGAAAACTTTCTCTAATCCTTGCCAAGGCTGTTCCTAAACCGGATACCCCCGAGAGGGCTTACATAGATATACCGAAGTGTATCAATGATTCAGGTGAGTCGCTGAAGTATATCGTAGCATCACTCCACGACTGTAGACCGTTTGAAACCGCCGCGAACTCTAAGCGTAATCCACACGGAATTACCGAAGTGACCTGCTGTCAGGGCTGTTTGATGTTGACCCTGGCAGGAATTTCCATTCAATCACTGAGAATTACATATGTAATTTCTCTCATAAATGTTCTGGCAGATTACTAAGATCTACGTAGGACTCTTAATTTTTACATCTGGTGTTCGTAACGTTGAAGCACCAGTTGTAGAAGTATCATGTGTTCCTATGAGATCTTATGATGCATCTCGTGGCTCTAGACTCGATAAGTGCATTTTTGGTAGTCGGAGACTGGAGCGGTGTCTCCTGTTTCAATATCAACATAACTCGTAAAGAACGGTCGATAGATTATGCAGGGTTCCCCGTGAGAATGAAACAAGTCCTTTTAAGAGAACTTGAGTGGCTAGAAGGTTTAGTGCAGTGCGTCACTGGGCCCATGACGTCTTGTCTTCAATACCGGTGTTACCTTAGTAACCACCAGTAGCATATGAATTGAACCCGGTTTCTGCCCCTAAGGTTGAATAATTGGAGGGCTATTTCTTTTCACCCTTTCTCATTACATTTCTTTTTAATTCTTCAACCCCTTCTTTCTCCTTTCTCATATTACTCCTTTTTTTTATAATCATACCTAAGGACTTTCTAATACTAACTATTCGGTATTGTCCTTGGGTAGATCCCTCCAGCTCTAGCGGATCATAGGACGGTTTTTCTAACCTTAGCCACCTTATAACTTCATGACTATCCTATGTTGCCGTCAACCAAATCTTTGAAAAAAAATTCAAAGCGATTATGATTATGAAACACATTTTGCTAACACTTTGAGAGTTTTATACTTTTCAAATGCTCCCTTTTAACATGTGCTCAAATGTTTTTATTATAAATTTGCACATGTTGGGTAGAGTTTGCACTTTTTGAATTGATCCACTTTCAGTGAACATGACCAATTTGAGACACGCTTACATCACTAGTTAGATGGTATGTGCTTAAACACATACCTTTTCTTGACCAAATTAAGACCAAAACGACCAAAAACTGATCAAAATGCCAAAGATATTTGTGTTTTTGTGTTTGTTAATATGCAGGTACGGATATCCCAAAAAAAGGACAAAAACGAAGAAAAAACAACAAAAACCGAGCACGAGATTAGGAAAGAGTATTTAAAGAGCACAAGAAGCCGAAGCCGAGAAAGACGTTTTTCATGTGGATGTTTATTCAAGCTCAAGAAATTCCAAAATGACCCTTGGATTATTCTCGTTTGGCAAAAATGGTCCCTTGATTAAGTTTGAAGATATGGCAGAAATGGTCCTTGAAGCTTACATGTTTACAACTTTGGTCCTTGGTTTAATTCCCATTTACTCTACTCTAAAACACAACCGGATCCCATAAACTCTACCCACTAAACCCACCAACCCAATCCTATAACCCCACAGCCCACTAAAACAAAACCCGACCCATAATAATAATAATAATACCGGGGTCAAACCCCCTTTCCTTGGTCAAATCCAAAATCAAAAACAAATCCCTAACCCTAAATACTATTCACCTTCTTCAACCTCTTAATCCCGCCCAAATCCCCTGCTAACCACACCAGTCCAAAACCTTCACGTGGGTTTGCCTTTGGTCCCCCCACTCCACCTCAGCGATCCGTGGACAAAAAGAAAAATCAACGGTTATAATGAGAAGATGTGGGCAGCAAGCTTTAATCCAAGGGTCAGCAAAGAAACACAAATGCACGAGAAGGAGCACTCACACAGAAGAAACACAAGAAAGATGAAACCCTCTCCTATATATAGCAGACTCTCCTCACAGATTAATTTTTGTCCACTTTTCATGTATTTAGAAAAGTTTTTACCACTTTAATTGTTTCAGTAGTGTAATGTTTTAATTTAAATTAATTTCATTTTCCAGTAATGCAAATTTAAGTTTCTTGTTTTTCTTGTTGGTCAACCTTGGTCAACAGCTTATTGAACTGCTTATTTCTGCTTATTTTCTGCTTATGTTACTGCTTGATACTGTTTTCTTTAGTTCTTGTTAGTTTAGAAGTAGTTAAGAGCTTATGTGTTATTTGTTGCTTTAAAATTCCTCATAGCAGCCTGCAAAACATTTTTTATTTGTTGCCTCACTAGCCCTTTTTCAATCTCAGTTTTAGTGTAGTGAAAGTAGGTTTTAAGTTTTGATATTTGCTTTAACAAGTAGCTTGCTAGTTAGTCGTTATCTGTTTGTGCTTATTTGGAAGATTAGAGCTTATTAACTTAGCTTAAATAGGCTTGAAATAAGCCCATCTGCCCCTGCCCTACACATGTTGAAACAGCAGACCCCTAGGGTCTTTTAGCTTAATTTGAGCTTGTTTCATGCTTATCTGTGATGTTCATTTGCTTATTTGGATGTTGTTTTTAGTTGTTAATGATATCTTAGCTTATTGTCCATTTGCATTAGCTTTTTAATAGCTTATTTTCCATTTTACAATTTAACTAGTTTTCTCTTTTCTTTTATTTTTCAAATCTGATCCAAACAATTAAGCTGGTCTGAGCTTATCTTTGGTTTTCAAACACTTTTTCAGTTTAAAAATTTTCTTATTTCATTTATTGTTTTAAGTTTTAAAAGAAAAAAAAAATAAATAAATAAATAAACACAAAAAGTGTCAAGCCTGGGGTTCGAACCCAGGTCAGTTGACTCACGACCCCAACACCCTTTCCAGCTGATCTAAGTGCTCTCTTAGTATTTACTTCCTAGTTTTTTTTCTTTTTAACACCTTGTTTTTTTTTTTTTTTTTTTTTTTTTTTTTTTTTTTTTTTTTTTTTTTTACTTATTAAGCTTATTTAAATCGTTTAGCTTGTGTTTAGCTTGTTTCCAAAAGCTTTATCACCTTTTGTATTTTTCATAACTTCAGATTAGTATAAAGTATTTTAGGAAAAATTTTCAGATTTTTTTCTTTTCATTTAGCATTTTTAATCAATTATTTTCTTTAAAATAGTTTTTAATTCGTATTTAATTATTTAAAATTCAGAAAAATACAAATCTTTTTCCCAAAATTTTCTTTTATCATTTAGGACGTAGGAAAATTAAATTTGCATTCGTAGGTTAATTTTTTTACAGATTTTCACTTTTAGGCTCGTTTTTATATTTTAGTCCGCGTTTTTATTTTTGTTTTAATTGCGTTACTTGTTTACTTTCCTAGATTTAGAAATCAAAACCTTAATTGTGTTTCAAGCACTTTAATACCAAACCTCAAACGATATCCTCAATTTCACACCTTGCAGGGAGAACGACCCGGGTATCCGCTTATCCGGTATTACAATCGATTGTCGCGTTTAAACCGTCGCGAGTTGACTTTTCTTTGTGAAGAGGTTTAGCTTGTGACGCGTTTTAGCCGACTATCAATTTGGCGCCATTGCCGGGGAGGTGTGTTGCGACAATATCGTTACGGTTTGACGATTAGTGACTTGAAGATCCTTCCTCGTGAAGTTTCGTATATATCTTGTGAATATTTTTATCAAAAATCCAAAAAAATTGAAAAACCTTGAAAACCCAAAAAGATTTTCTCTTCAAAATTTATTTTCCTTTCTCTTTTGTGATTTTCAATGTTTCTATAATTTAAAAACCCAAAAATAATCTTCGTCTCCTCTTATATGTTTAATTCTTATCTCTTTACCCTCTCATACTGTTTAATTCTTATCTTCTTATCCTCTTAACCGTTTAATTCTATCTCTTTATCTCTCTATCCGTTTAATTCTTCTTCTCTATGTCTTCATCTTACCATTATGGTTGTCAATGGTGTGGAGGTCCACACTCAGGTTTTGATTGTCAAACAGGGAACATGTTTGTCTATGAGCAAGTTCCATGTAATCAAAACTTCGGTTATGACCATTATCCACATAATTCACCGAATCAGTCACAACAATCATATTGTTGTGAAAACTGTGGAGGTCCTCACTATAACTCTGATTATCAAACGAGGAATCCGCTTGTCTATGAGCGTGGTCCTTGTAACAATTATGATTATTCTTATCATGACCAACCTCCACAGTATGAAACGATTCAAACACCACCTCAGCAAAGCAATCCAGAAATTCTTCGTGATTTTCAAAATGCACTAAATGATCTTAAGGAATTTCTTAGTAAAAGACTTCCCCATGAAGAACCTCGTCAGAAAACTTATGAAGAACTTCTAGCTGAAGAACAAGCAGCTAGAGTAAGCTCCCAATATCGTCAAACTTTTGTTTACGATGACGACGATGATGAGGATTCTACGTGGGGAGTTTGTGAGAGTTTGTCAGCTGCAGCCACTCCCGTCCAGCAGAAGCTTTGCAGTAGTTCACCAGTTGTTGTCGCACCCGTTGAAAAGCAGGAAGATACAAGAACTATGGGTGAATTATTAGAAGAAGAGTGGAGGCAAGTTATAAGAGCTTTATATTTTAAGCATAAGATCGGCGACGTTTATGACGAGGAGTGTGCCCCTGCAGATCTTCAAATATCAGATGAACCTCCGAGTGGCAATCCCACTCCACCTATCATTTTCGACTCTTCCCCTTCCCTCACTCCGTTTGAGGGAAGTGATCCTCTCTTGGAAGAGATCGATGCTTGTCTTAAAGATGAATCAATTTCGCCGGAAATTGATGATTCTTGTCTTGATCCGGAGGGAGATATTCTTTTTCTTGAAAAACTATTGAACGATGAACCATTACCTTCTCTCCCTCCGAAGGAAGTTGAAATCAATCCTTCAAAAGAATTTGATGAGCTTGTTTCCGAAACATTCAACACGACTTTCACCAATCCTCTATTTGATTTCAGGTCTGACTTTACTTTTATCTCAGATAACCCTATCTTTGATAGTCAGATGGAGGAGAGTGATGAGTCTGTGACGGAACCTGAGCTCACAGATCATCATATGATTGATTCTCTTCATGAGGAGTTCTCCGGTGAACTCACTCATATCATACCTCCTCCGGAGTATGATTACTTTGCTTTTGATGAAGATCCTGACCCGGGGGGAGATGTACTCTATCATGAGAGTTTGCTTCTCGATGACACCACCCCAACCCTCCCGCCCGAGGTCTTTGTTGATTATGACCATAAGAGCTTCAATGTTGATATTCAAGATTAGGAAAATGGTAATTTTGAGGATGAAGAATGGATCTTCATTGTGATTAAGATCCTTCTCCCTTTCTTCACCTACCCGGTGACTTCTCTTCTCCTTCACTCCTTCGGGAGTGAAGACACCATCTTTGACCCCGGCATCTCTCCTTCTTTTAAGCCGCGGGTATCTCATCGGAGTGGAACTTTCATATGCTTCAATGTTTATCCAAACATCTTGAATGAAAGTCCAATTGAGAATACCTCTTCCACTTGCTCCCCCAAGGACAATTAAATTCGGGGCGAGTCTAAGCTATACGACTCGTTAAAAAACAAGCGCTTCGTGGGAGGCACCCCATGCTTATCCATCTATCTTCTTTCTATTTTCTTAATAAAGTGACGTGAGGAGGGCTACCTCTTCCATTTCTTGTGTTTCGTGGTTTTTTTGTGTATGTCCAGGATTGCCCGATGATTGAAGACTCTCGTGCTCGTGATTTGCTTCTCTCCACTCAAGTTTCATCATTCGTTGCTCATCCGATATCCTTAATCTTATCGTTTTACGTTTATCTTTGGCATAATTAATAAACGGCCTTAGATTTATGTAGGAGAACCCTTACCTTTAAGACATTGAGGACAATGTCTCGTTTTAGTCTGGGGGGGTAATCTTTCGATTCGATTTTTGCCTTGCATTTTTGCTGTTTACTCACGCAACCCCGTTTTTCCTCAAAATTTGAAAAAATCAAAAAAATGAGAAAAATTTAAAAAATTTTGCAAAAATATAATAAATTTTGACATATTTGTTGACTTTCCGCTGGTGAGGGTAGGAATAAAATTCTGACTTGACCGGGCATGTTGAGCCCTAGCTTGTCCCCTTAACCATTTATAATCTATAAGCTCGTGCTAGTCTTTTACACAAGGAGCTATAAAATGCGAATTCTTTTTAAGAGTTTGCAAGTTCCCGTATCGACTTTATATATGCATGGCTTGATTATAAGGCTAAGCATTACCGGATCTTATTATTTAAGATTTTAAATTTGCGAAGAACGAGAAATGATAGAGTTTATTTAGAAGTTAGATGCTAAGCGTGGAGTAGTTGGTTCTCTTTAGAGCTCATCGAAGTTACTTATGGCCTTTTGCTCCCGCAAAATTGTTTCACTATATATATATCTCTGTAAGAATAATTAAAGATGTTAGGTTTTGCCGATGATTAGTTCTTGGTCTTCTTAAAAGAATCCTTGTTTTGAAAATTGGGTACACATCAAGGTTCCTTAATAAATAAGTTTAATAATAATAAGTTAAGTGCTCTAAGCCACGGATTCGAGATCGGGCCTTGGATCCTTATTTCCGGAAGGCATTTAGGTCTTGGCTACCCTCTTGCACCGGCCCTTGGACCTCTAGTTCAGGAATGTGTGAGGTCTTGGTCTAACCACCTTGGATCCTCATTTCAGGAATGTCTAGAGTCTTGGAACTCTCCGTTGTAACGGCCCTTGGATCCTTTATGCCGGAAAGTGTAAGGTCTTGGAATTAAACCGTGAAGGTCCGTCGTTTAGGGTACGCAAGTGAAAAGTTAGTAATATTATAAAATAAAAAAAATGCAAAAGTCAAAAAATTAAAATAAATAAAAACCTTGATGTGGACCTCATTTTCAAAGCAACGGTTCTCGAGAGAAGATTGAAAACTACTTAGCGTCTTAATTTAGTATCTTTATCGGCATAAACATATCTAAACGAGAAAATATGAAGAAATTCATTTCTCACCCAAAAAAAATAGAGGAAATTAGGAAAAATGGGAGCAAGAGGTAATTACACAAGTAACTTTCATGGGTAGTGTTGGCATCTAACTTGTAAATAGACAATGATTTCGTTTTTAAGCTTAGTTTGGGGACTCGTGAAAAATCAGGAACGACGAATTTTATCCGTATGGTCACTTCTTTATGAGTCGTGTTTCCTACTCGTTGATCCTAAAAGTTATCGTGAGATAATGATTGTCAACAAAGCCGTCACATGATTATGAGGAAAATACAAAAATAGAATAAAAAGGAAAATCGGGGAGTTTTTAGAACTTAAGATTTCTTAATCTCTTTTGAAAATTGCTACTTCTCAAAGTTAGTAAAAAGAGATTAGAAATTTTTGGATTTAAAAACGTGTTTTTATAACATTGCGTGAGGACACAGCAATATCTTAGTCTGGGGGAATTTTGGTATGTGCTTAAACACATACCTTTTCTTGACCAAATTAAGACCAAAACGACCAAAAACTGACCAAAATGCCAAAGATATTTGTGTTTTTGTGTTTGTTAATATGCAGGTACGGATATCCCGAAAAAAGGACAAAAACGAAGAAAAAACAACAAAAACCGAGCACGAGATTGGGAAAGAGTATTTAAAGAGCACAAGAAGCCGAAGCCGGGAAAGACGTTTTTCATGCGGATGTTTATTCAAGCTCAAGAAATTCCAAAATGACCCTTGGATTATTATCGTTTGGCAAAAATGGTCCCTTGATTAAGTTTAAAGATATGGCAGAAATGGTCCTTGAAGCTTACATGTTTACAACTTTGGTCCTTGGTTTAATTCCCATTTACTCTACTCTAAAACACAACCGGATCCCATAAACTCTACCCACTAAACCCACCAACCCAATCCTATAACCCCACAGCCCACTAAAACAAAACCCGACCCATAATAATAATAATAATACCGGGGTCAAACCCCCTTTCCTTGGTCAAATCCCCAATCAAAAACAAATCCCTAACCCTAAATACTATTCACCTTCTTCAACCTATTAATCCCGCCCAAATCCCCTGCTAACCACACCAGTCCAAAACCTTCACGTGGGTTTGCCTTTGGTCCCCCCACTCCACCTCAGCGATCCCTGGACAAAAAGAAAAATCAACGGTTATAATGAGAAGATGTGGGCAGCAAGCTTTAATCCAAGGGTCAGCAAAGAAACACAAATGCACGAGAAGGAGCACTCACACAGAAGAAACACAAGAAAGATGAAACCCTCTCCTATATATAGCAGACTCTCCTCACAGATTAATTTTTGTCCACTTTTCATGTATTTAGAAAAGTTTTGACCACTTTAATTGTTTCAGTAGTGTAATGTTTTAATTTAAATTGTAATTTCATTTTCCAGTAATGCAAATTTAAGTTTCTTGTTTTTCTTGTTGGTCAACAGCTTATTGAACTGCTTATTTCTGCTTATTTTCTGCTTATGTTACTGCTTGATACTGTTTTCTTTAGTTCTTGTTAGTTTAGAAGTAGTTAAGAGCTTATGTGTTATTTGTTGCTTTAAAATTCCTCATAGCAGCCTGCAAAACATTTTTTATTTGTTGCCTCATTAGCCCATTTTCAATCTCAGTTTTAGTGTAGTGAAAGTATGTTTTATGTTTTGATACCAAACCTCAAACGATATCCTCAATTTCTATTTTAATTGCGTTACTTGTTTACTTTCCTAGATTTAGAAATCAAAACCTTAATCGTGTTTTAAGCACTTTAATACCAAACCTTAAACGATATCCTCAATTTCACACCTCGCAGGGAGAACGACCCGGGTATCCGCTTATCCGGTATTACAATCGATTGTCGCGTTTAAACCGTCGCGAGTTGACTTTTCTTTGTGAAGAGGTTTAGCTTGTGACGCGTTTTAGCCGACTATCATTAGACTAGCTTGAAATTATTACCTGGCTTGGTCAAGTCTACATAAAGTTTCTAGAAACGGTACACTCTACTCAGACAAGTCCTCTTCGAGACACGCTTACATCACTGGTTAGACCAGCTTGAAATTATTGCCCGGCCAGGACAAGTCCTTTCGATTAATGACAGTTTTTGTTTCGTCAATTCATTGGTGAAGTCTGAGTCGCGTTCACATGAGATGCCACATCCTTTTTGTCACCACAAACCATTTGCTCCCCCTCAATATGTGCATTGATATCAAAAAGAGTTTAGCACATATAGGAGAGCTTATATTTAAGTCCAAAATATCACATTTTTATCAGATTGCATATTTAAATCATATTCTCTCTCCCGATCAGAAATTTCAAATCTTTTGAGATTTTGTGATCCCAATTGATTTAAATAAGTTTAGAAAATATGAGAGAAAATGTGGTCAGGTTTAATATGTGCTGATAATGGAACATACTAATGCTCCCCCTCAATCAATGAGGGAGAATGTTAGTGTCAGGTATGATAAGTTTGAAAGATATTTGAATTAAAAAATCATACACTGACACATAACAACAAGTTTCAATTCATTAAATTCACTGCTTATTATGTACAAAGTGACTTGTTTTGTTGATATAAAATTTTTGAAATCACTCTCCCCCTCAATTGATGACCCGTTTTCTATTTAAAGAGCTGTAGTCATTGATTGAGTGATAAGTTTTTATGAAAAGTTCAATTTTGATTGATATTCAAAAATCATGGTACCACCAAGTTTAGCACAAATACTTTCCGGAAGAATCATAGATGGAAAAGTGTTTGTGATGTAAAGAAGACTTCTCTTCTTATACGAGAGATGATGCACTGAAACGTACATCAGATCGAGGGTGCACGGATGTAAAGTAATCCATGCCCGGGAGAACATAAACACTTGTTGTTAGGAACAGTCGTCTTTTTGGCGACGTGCTTTCCTCATTTTGAAAAACGGGTTGCGTATCTGAAATAGTAGCAAGCCATCATGACATGTTTTAATAATTCATTTTAACTTCTGCTCGAGCTTCATTTAAAGTCCCGTTTCCTTATTGAATGACATTTCTCAGACCGTAAATGTTATCGATAAACAGAAGACATGCCTAGAGGAACTATTTTTGGTATTTTTGTGATTTTCTGATTTTTATGGTTTTTATAGGATTTATATTTTATTTTTTTTGGTTTAAAATATATACAAGGATATATGAAGCAAATCCCTTACTCCTCATTTTCTTCTTGAATACACTTGAGAGTTTCTGGCATCAAACTCTTCATGCCAAGTCGCGGGAGAATAAATTGGAACCGTTCTCTCGGGAGTGCCTTAGTGAAGATATCAGCCAACTGAAACTCAGTCCTCACGAAGTAAAGTTCAACAACCCCTTTCTCAACCTGTTCCCTTATAAAGTGATGCCGGATATCGATGTGCTTTGATCGGTAGTGTTGGACATTGTTGCAGCAAAGAGCTATAGCACTTTTGTTATCACAATACAGAGGAATCTTGTTGTATGCAAAGCCATAGTCCGATAGTTGAGATCTCATCCATAGGATTTGAGCACAGCACGCAGACATGGCAATGTATTCAGCCTCTGTGGAAGATATAGATGTACTCATTTGCCTCTTAGATAACCAGCTTACTAACTTTTCTCCCAGAAACTGAGCACCTCCCGACGTACTTCGACGAGTATCTTGACACCCCGCATGGTCTGCATCTGCATAGGCCGTGAGTGCCATGGCGGTGTCCTTAGGATACCAGAGACCCATGTGAATAGTCCCTTGAAGGTATCAAAAGACCCGCTTTACCGCTTCCAGATGCCTTTTGGTGGGCTTAGACTGGTACCGAGCACACATGCATACTGCTAACAAGAGATCTGGCCTACTAGCGGTGAGATACATTAGGGATCCAATCATACTTCGAAACTTGGTTTGATCAATGATGCGCGTGATGTGTCGTTGCGGTTTAGCAGTTTTAATGCCTACTCAAGTTTTAAATTTATATTTAGCCGACTTATCAATAACACACACACTTAACGAGCAGTGTACCCGGTCAGTATGAATATAATGGTAAGTAGAGTGTCGATCACTAAGAGTGGAACGTATTATCTCGTTATTCTAATCAGTATTTTAATATCCTAACGCAAGGGGGTTTCAGCCTGAGAGACTGGCACGATTTGTTTGCAATTAAATAATAAAATAAACCAATAGGCACGAATCAGCAAGTAGCACACACGTACACAGATAAATACTCGAGACAATAAGAGGGCTGTCCTTATGATTAAGTAGATTGTCACTTGTTTTATTGATAGCTTTATATGAAGTGTATGTAGTTAACCCTTTCTCGTTGGTCCTATTCTTATCGGCGAGTAAACCCTTAATGATTACTTATGTCTAAAAGTTATTCCTAAGTGATCAATTTAGTAATAACCGTGGGAGCCACATTATTTTCCGCAGTCAAATGCCCGCAAGCCACTAATAAACACAGAGGTTAGCAATGCACTAATAAGTAGTAACCAAAGACATCAACATATAAACTTTAATTGATGGGAAAGCAAGTATTAAAGGAAGTGCAATCTTTCGTTGTCACATTACACAAGCCACCAATCCTGATGAATTAAAGTTTGCTAACACAATAAAACAAAACTACTTAATGAATTAAACACATGCAGCACCTTCTTACAGCTCTTGTATCTTCGTTTGGTGTGTCTTGTGCTGCCTCCTTGACTGAATTCGTCATAGGGTTCTGCTGCTTCGGTCTTCGAATCTAATATATTCCCCCCGAAATTCGTCTGGCCTTGGGGTATTTATAGTTTCTGTCTGAGGGAAGATGCGGCGCATCTATTAAGTAGATGCGGCGCATTGACTTAACTTCGCGTGGGGTCCAAGATTATAATATTCAGGAATATTCGTACACCGCCAGAAGATGCGGCATAACTCCATGATTAGATGCGGCGCATGTCCTCTTGTATCTTGGATCGTATCTGGTGGAATCTTAATAGAGATGCGCCGTATGTAATGAGTGAGATGCGGCACATCTGGAGCAGATTAGTCTTGATCTTCTTCATTTCAGTAGACTCTTAACTTCTTGCATGTTTTGCTCCATAATTGGTCCAAAATCGCTAAGTTTCACCAAATGCTTGTTTTTACCTGAGAATTACAAAAGTAAACGATTAAGTATCAATCCTCATACATAATATAGTAAAACAAGTCAAATTAATAGGATAAATGATAGTAATAAAAGGTACTTATTTGAGTTCATCAAATATCCCCCCACTTGAACTTTACTTGTCCCCAAGTAAACCTTAGAATTTCTCTTATGAAAATGTATCCTAAAAGATGTTAGGATTTATTTTTATATTTAAGCATGTATTCGTTTATTTCATAATCACACAACTAAACACTTAACGAATTAGAAGTAAAGTAAAATAAGTTGATAAAAGCAAATCTAATCGTTTAACTGTCCAGTCGTGATGAATATTCTATCATAAGCTTGGCAAGTATACACATCTCCTCCACTAAAGCTAAGGAATAACAAGTCTAAAGCGGTAAAAAGGGTTTTTAGGCTTAAGGGTTAATTATTCTCTTTCACTATCGATCTCAAATTCCAGAAAAGGCGACAAAATCACAAATACATGATCGAATCCACGAACACGATACTTGCAATTGCTCAAATCCTTAACTCGAATAGGCTAAAGATAGGTCCAAACTTCACCAATAATAATATATCAAAAAGGGTGACAAAATCATAAATACATAGCCGAATTCACGACTACGATACTTAAGATTGCTCAAATCCCTAATCTCAATAAATCAAAGGTTTGGTTGGATAAAGAATAATAAAGGGCATGGATAATATTTGGGATATAAATTGGTGTAAACTGAAAAATAAACAAAACAAATAAATTAAAATCCTAAGTGTGGTTAATCACTATCCCAACCATCCCATGAATAAGGCTCATATCATCGAATAACTCACGCTTTAACACTTGAAACACACGCTTTAGGTAGACACGAATTATACTCAACAAGATCTTAATCAAAGAATAAACCTTAATTGGCGTTCCCATAACTGCCAATTCCCATTCAATCCATAAATATAGTATACAACAACTAGTGGTGATATCGACCACTTAATACAAAACTTTACATAAGTTGGTTAAAACAAACTTCCACCTTTTCTTTTTTTTTCTTTTTTTTTCTTATTTTTTCGATTTTTTTTTTTTTTTTTTTTTTTTTTTTTTTTAACATAAACATAGATGTGTAAAATTTCACCACATCACTATAATGATAATTCTGGATAATTTTTCCATACTTTTCATACTTCAGAAATAACGGTAATAGTGAAAGTAGTAAACACACGAAAAATAAACTCAAAGATATACAATATTTACTTTCACTCCAATTGCATTGTGCAATTTCCCGACCTAACCATAGATAATGAATTACGCACGCGAACACAGGTAATGTAAGGAAACACACTTTGCCTATAGCAATTAACCAACCACGGATTCTAATCTACAGGGTAGGCTAAGGTGTAAGGGTGTAACGAAACATTTTAAACATAGGTGTAAGAAACGAAAGGAATGGCTCTGAGTGTTTTTCTAGGGTATCTTACTCTAAAAATGAGAGTAACAAAAGGGTTTATACGGGGGTTAACTAACCAGTGTAGTTAGTTAATAACACATAACATATAATAGGCTATTTGGGTGTAATCCTAGAATTTTACCAATTTAGACAAGTCATTCCAATTACATAAATAATACTCATTATGGTGGTCTCGAATAGTATACAAGCCAAGTTCTAAAGTTTACAAGTCACCGGCACACTCATAGATTTGTGAATTTTTGAAAAATCACAATTTTTGAAAATAACGTCATGTGTGCAGCTATGCAACTTAGATCTTAAACAAAAACATGCTAAAAATTTTTAAGTTTGATATATTAAGCACATTTTAAGCATAATTTTTGAAAAAGTTTAGGACAAGTAATTGTTAAGTGTTCTAATTCTCCAATCCCCCCACTTAAGTTAAACAACGTCCTCGTTGTTTGTATAAAAGGTTAAAAACTGGAAAATAAAAGAATTAGAACAGAAAAACTCCCCTGAGATTTGCTCGGTATGATCCTCCATTTGATAAGAGCAAAAATCATCTTTCTTGTGGATTAGAACGTTAAAGCTTCATACTTGATGTATCCACAGGAAATCCAGGAAACTATAATACCACCAACACTTTAAAACACACCTAAGATAAGAAAGGTTCAAACTTGCATAATACATTAGTAGTTAGGAAAAATAAAACTTAAAAATTAAAACTGAAAATCATCAGGTCAGTCGATGCGCCGTATCTTATGGAAGAAGATACGCCGTATCGAGCCTGGAATTAATACGGATCAGAATAAAGATGCGCCGCATCCTTAACCAGGGATGCGCCGCATTAAAATAAACTGATAAATAGTTTTAAAGTCGAAAATAAAAATGCAGAAAAATAAAATAAGATATGACCATTGCAGGAGATGCGTCGCATCTCAGAATTGAGATGCGCCGTATCCTCATGCGGGCCTGACTGACTCGACACAGAAAACAGAATAATAAAAATTCTCCGGGTTGTCTCCCGGTAAGCACTTGTCTTTATTCCAGAGTCTTCAAGTTAGACTCACGTTCAGCTCTTTAATATCGATCATTGAAGGAGTCGGAAACATCGCGCTCCTTCATCGCCAATTCAGTAATATTGAACACTCCTTGCTCGTCCTTAATTTCCACGCCGTTCTTCTTTAATATCTGTATAAATAAAGTCCTGTCCCTTTCGGGCAGAGATGACAAAATGATAGACGGGAAATTCTTATTATCATATAGGCACAAATAAGCAAGGTGGGGTGGTAGTTCAATAAACACATCATTATTCAAATTTGTTTTCTCAACTATTCTCCTACGTTTATTAATTACTACACAATCATACCACTCATCATCAGAATCATTAACAACATTGCGTCTAAGTTCGGTAGCTACATTAAGGTCAATGAATTCCTCAAAGTTCTCATGATTAGGATTAGTTGTGTTGTTTTGAATCAATGTTTCTCCCATAAGTCTAGCTTCAAGATCGAGGTCCATACGCTCTCTTAATCCTAGCACATAAACACCTCTAATTATGCTTTTAACCGGATCTTGGCACTTATAGAATAGTTTATTATTCCCTACCCTTAATGAGATTTTTCTCTTAAACACATCAATCTTAGCATAGGCAGTAGACAAGAAAGGTCTTTCGAGGATTAAAGGAATCTTAACATCCTCGGGCATGTCTAGTACAACAAAGTCTACGGGAAAAATAAACTGCTCAATCTTAACTAGCACATTATTAGCAATCCCTTCAGGTCGTTTTACCATTTTATCAGCCAATTCAATAAGTAACTTAGTTGGTGCTAATTTTCCTAGTCCTAGGGTAGCGAATGTCTTAAGAGGCATAACACTAACACTAGCTCCTAAGTCAGCTAACACATTATTGAAAGATATATTATTAATAGAACAAGGTAGAGTAAAACTTCCTGGGTCTCTTTCTTTATGAGGCAAGGCATTTGAGTCGGTTGCAGGGCTCTCTTCTTTCATTGTTGCCTTGATCTCCTCTTCAATCTTTGTCTTCTCTTTTAGTAGTCTCCTTAAGCTGATTGAAGAATTAAAGAAAAATTCGGGTCTTGCACCATCATTACCATTCATCGATCTTCTAGGTATATTAGGAGTGACTTCTTCAGTGGTGCTTATGGCCTTGACATGATCTCTTGGGTTGGTTTCAGTTGAGCTCGGTAAACTTCCATATCCCCTTTCTTGAAGAACTTTGCTCATTTGACCAATTTGTTGTTCCAATGCTTTGATCAAAGCTCCTTGATTTCTTGTAGTAGTGTCCGTTGAAGCTCGAATTTCTTTGATCATAGCAGTATTCTCTTCATGTCTTTTAGCAGCATCGGTCATAATTTGCTTTAAAGTATCATCTAAAGTCTGCCTCCTTTCTTGATAAGCGGGATTGAAGTTGTTCCTTTGATATTATCCCGGTGTAGCTTCCCTAAATCTCCCCGAAGGTCGGAATGGTTGTCCAAATTGGGTGTAATATGCTTCCTCAAACGTCTCACTTTCATTCTTATTCGGGCAATCTTTAGTGTAGTGAGGTCCTTCGCACTTTTCACATCCAACTTGGGCAGCATACGCTCTTTCATCACGCTTCTTCATTTCTCTACTAATTTTATCCAATTGAGCTTGAATAGCAGCAATCCCGTCAAAATTAGTGCTGCTCTTAGATCTAGTAGAGGTCCCATCGTGCCATTTTTGAGAATGATCGGCAGCTTCTTGGATTGCTTTCCTAGCATTAGTTGCACTCATTTGAGGTACAGCTCCCTTAGCATCCAAAATCTGTCTTGTAGGCACGTCCAATCCTTGATAAAACAATATTATCTCCTGCATAGGGGTTAGATAGTGTTGAGGACATTTTACCAATAAATCTTTAAATCGTTCCCAAGCTTGATAAAGAGTTTCATCAGGCTCTTGCTTGAAACTATTGATAGCCTCCATCTTTTTAGCAGTCTTAGCAGGTGGACAATATCTCTTCAGGAATTTGCTCTTCAAATCTCCCCATGTAGTGATTGAACTCGCAGGTTCATTCCTTAGCCACTTGCTAGCAGCTCCTTTTAGTGAGAGTGGAAAGATTCTTAGCATGATTTGATCGTCAGTCACTCCTTCTGAAGTAAACAAATCTGCAATCTCCAGGACCTTTTCAACATGCTCATTAGCATCCTCATGTTCCGTCCCACTGAAATCATTCTCTCTAAGTTCCTTGAGAAATTGACCCTTCAATTCAAATTTTGACTTATCATCAAACTTAGGTCTAGCAACTCCTGAAGTGTAATCAGCACGGGTACTGTTCATGTATTCCTCCATAGTAGTGTTTTCGCCCATTGTTTCTGTTTCAACTTCCTCTTTTTCTTCAGAAAAGTAATCAAGCTCGAGTGAACTTGAAAGATCAAAGCTTCTTGTGTTGAAAAGCCTTTTAAGCGAATGTAGGGCTCGTTCAGGATCTTCGAAAGGTTGAACCAAGTTCTTCGTAGAACTCCTGGTTATGCACTTCCTGAAATCAACACAAAAATATCAGTAGTGTATGCTCGAGAAAGCAATATATCAGATAATTAATAACGAAAACGGAATACGAAAAATTAAAGTTACTGATATCTGCAGACGATGCGCCGTATCCAAAAAGTTGGATACGCCGTATCTTATAATCGTTAAAATTTAATCAGACTTTATCCAGAAAATAGATACGCCGCTTAGAATTTATGAATGCGCCGTATCGAAATAATTAATCAAAAATCGATATTTATTTAAAATTAAATGCGTCGTATTAACGAAAGTTAATGCGCCGTATTTTCGTTACGTTTAAAAATACGAGATTTTTGATTCAGAGGATACGCCGTATCGACAGAGATCGATGCGCCGTATCTGTTTAATAATTCGAAAACTGTTTTTAATTAAAATAAAAGATACGCCGTATCTGCTAAAGCAGATGCGTCGTATGGCGTTAACGTTTAGAAATTTTTTTTATCAAAAACAGATACGCCGTATCTGCTAAAGCAGATGCGTCGTATTACTTTATCGCTTAGAAAAAAAATTTCTTATTAAAAACAGATACGCCGTATCTTGGGGAAAAGATGCGTCGTATCGAATTAATTAAACGCGTTGTATTTTTAAAAAAATTAAACGCAATACGCCGTATCTGAGAGATCAGATGCGCCGTATCGTTTGATTTAGCACAGTACAACGATAGCAGAACAGAAAAAATACGAAAAATAAAAACACACAAACAAAATAAACACAAAAACAAAAATAAAGGCAAACAAATAACACACAAAACAACAAATATGCAAAATAATACAATGATGCAATTAATCTAATAAAAAGAAAAACCTAATTAAAATACTAATCAAATTAACAGATAATAACAATTCACTCCCCGGCAACGGCGCCAAAAACTTGATGCGCGTGATGTGTCGTTGCGGTTTAGCAGTTTTAATGCCTACTCAAGTTTTAAATTTATATTTAGCCGACTTATCAATAACACACACACTTAACGAGCAGTGTACCCGGTCAGTATGAATATAATGGTAAGTAGAGTGTCGATCACTAAGAGTGGAACGTATTATCTCGTTATTCTAATCAGTATTTTAATATCCTAACGCAAGGGGGTTTCAGCCTGAGAGACTGGCACGATTTGTTTGCAATTAAATAATAAAATAAACCAATAGGCACGAATCAGCAAGTAGCACACACGTACACAGATAAATACTCGAGACAATAAGAGGGCTGTCCTTATGATTAAGTAGATTGTCACTTGTTTTATTGATAGCTTTATATGAAGTGTATGTAGTTAACCCTTTCTCGTTGGTCCTATTCTTATCGGCGAGTAAACCCTTAATGATTACTTATGTCTAAAAGTTATTCCTAAGTGATCAATTTAGTAATAACCGTGGGAGCCACATTATTTTCCGCAGTCAAATGCCCGCAAGCCACTAATAAACACAGAGGTTATCAATGCACTAATAAGTAGTAACCAAAGACATCAACATATAAACTTTAATTGATGGGAAAGCAAGTATTAAAGGGAGTGCAATCTTTCGTTGTCACATTACACAAGCCACCAATCCTGATGAATTAAAGTTTGCTAACACAATAAAACAAAACTACTTAATGAATTAAACACATGCAGCACCTTCTTACAGCTCTTGTATCTTCGTTTGGTGTGTCTTGTGCTGCCTCCTTGACTGAATTCGTCATAGGGTTCTGCTGCTTCGGTCTTCGAATCTAATATATTCCCCCCGAAATTCGTCTGGCCTTGGGGTATTTATAGTTTCTGTCTGAGGGAAGATGCGGCGCATCTATTAAGTAGATGCGGCGCATTGACTTAACTTCGCGTGGGGTCCAAGATTATAATATTCTGGAATATTTGTACACCGCCAGAAGATGCGGCGTAACTCCATGATTAGATGCGGCGCATGTCCTCTTGTATCTTGGATCGTATCTGGTGGAATCTTAATAGAGATGCGCCGTATGTAATGAGTGAGATGCGGCGCATCTGGAGCAGATTAGTCTTGATCTTCTTCATTTCAGTAGACTCTTAACTTCTTGCATGTTTTGCTCCATAATTGGTCCAAAATCGCTAAGTTTCACCAAATGCTTGTTTTTACCTGAGAATTACAAAAGTAAACGATTAAGTATCAATCCTCATACATAATATAGTAAAACAAGTCAAATTAATAGGATAAATGATAGTAATAAAATGTACTTATTTGAGTTCATCAATCAACAGGGATCCCAGAGAGGTCTTCATCCAACTTCGATCTCTCAACCATAGGAGTGTCAACAGGATCACTTGAATCAAATCCAAATTTCTTCAATATTTCATTTGCATATTTTTATTGATTAATGAAGATGCCTTTAGGACTTTGAGAGATTTGTAAACCTAAGAAGAACGGAATTTGTCCCATTATAGACATTTTAAACTTAGAACTCATCTCGTTAGAAAACCGATCACATTTCATAGGATCAGAGGAGGCAAAAATAATGTCATCTACGTAGATCTGAACGTGAAGTAGATGTTTGCCCGTTTTCCTAGTGAATAGTGTAGGATTAACAACACCTTTGGAGAATCTGTTTTCCAGAAGAAACTTAGACAAAGTGTCATACCACGCCCTGGGTACCTGCTTTAGGCCATAGAGGGCCTTCTTCAAGCGATAGACGTGAGTAGGACGATCAGGGTCCACAAATCCTTCAGGTTGACTGACATAGACTACCTCTTTCAAATCACCATTTAAGAATGCTGTCTTTACATCCATTTGGTAGACTATCATATTCTGACTGGCAGCATTAGCGAGAAAGATTCTGATGGCTTCAATTCGAGAAACCAGTGCAAATGATTCTTCAAAGTCTATGCCCTCTTCTTGACGATACCTCTTTGCAACAAGCCGTGCCTTATTTTTCAGAACAGCACCATGCTCATCGAGTTTCACTTTGAAGATCCACTTTAGAGCGATAATCATTGCACAATCTGGAGGTGGTACTAATTCACATACTTCAAGTCGATCAAATTCATGAATTTCTTCTTGCATTGCATTAAACCAACTGCCTTTGGACATAGCATCTTTGAAGTCTTTGGGTTCGACTTTGGATAGTACGGAATTAAAGAAGCACCACAAGGCATCGGTAGCAAGTTGCTTTCGTGTGGATACCGGACGAGAAGGATTTCCAATAATGTTGTCAATCGGATGATCATTAGTCCATTTTCTGAGATGCTCATGTGGTTGATGGTAGGGAACTGATGTAGCCGTGTTAGGATCCCCTGAAGAAGATGTCTCAGTAGGAGATTCAGGAGCAAATATATTCTCGAATGGAACATCATCAGCAAGAGAAAAAGGATTCACTTCAAAAGAATTGTCAACTAGAGAGCCTTGTTGTACCGAAGGAGATTGAATATTTGATGAGGATGGTGAGTGACTGGCAGATGGTGCATCTTCAGTTGTAGTATCAACAGTTGGTGGCTCAAAGTATTCATCAAACATCGGATCAAACAAATTCTTCAACTCTTCACTGGTAGGGGATACATAAGGAACTGCAGGAGTGGGATGTTGTACAAGACCTGAACTAATTGGTCCAGGAGACAAAAGATTAGGTGCGGGTCCAGAACTTGTGTGTCCAGGAGCTGTTTGCTCAGTCAGCTCATCGAATGTCACGTGAATGGTTTCCATAATTTCTCGGGTTCGTTTGTTGTAGATTCGGTATCCCTTGCGATCTGGTTCATACCCAACGAAGAATCCAATGTCTGCTTTAGCCTTTAGTTTTCTCAGATCCTGACTGTCATTTGTCGGGTAGCATAGAGCACCGAACACTCGCAGAAAAGAAAGATCTGGTTTCTTGCCATGTATCAGCTCATATGGAGTTTTGTTGTGAAGAGTATGTATCAAGGATCGGTTTTGGGTGTAACAAGCTGTAGCAATTGCTTCCGCCCAAAGAAACATCGGTGCCTTGGAAAATATCAGCATGGTTCGTGCAGCTTTCACAAGAGTACGATTTCGTCTTTCAACAACCCCGTTCTGCTGAGGAGTGCGTGGAACACTTTTCTGGTGAGTTATGCCAATACTTTCATAAAATTGAATGAGTTGTTTGATAACAAACTCAGTTCCATTGTCTGTGCGGATGATTCTGACGGTTTTGTTGAGTCTTACTTGTAGCTGTTTGATAAGTTTGATGATAACCTCTGGAGTCTCGTCCTTGGTTCTCAAAAACTTCACCCATGTAAACCGAGAGTAGTCGTCGACCACCACAAGAATATATTTCTTCCCATTTATACTCTGCACTCTCATTGGTCCGCACAGATCCATGTGAAGGGTCTGAAGAGCTTCCATAATGGTGTTGACAGTTTTGGGTTTGTGAGTATGCTTCTTGCTTTTGCCCAGTTGACAAGCAGAACAAAGATGATCCTTTTCAAACTTCAATCTGGGCATACCTCGTACAAGATCCTTGCGAGTAAGTTCATTTATGGTGCCAAAGTTTAAGTGATTTAAACGACGGTGCCAAATCCATGATTTGTTCTTTGAGGCCTTTGACAGCAAGCAAATAGGAGAGGACCGCATCATGTCTTCAATAGAGATGGTGTATAGATTAGTGCCACGACTGCCTTTAAGGAGATCAATACCATCCAATTCTCTAATGAAACATGTGTGTTTTCTGAAAGCAACTTCAAGATCGGAATCAAAAAATTGACCAATAGAGAACAAATTATGCCCAAGTCCTTCCACGTGGTATACCCTGGAAATTACACTGTCACCAAACACATAATCTCCGTAACCCATTATCGCCCCAAAATGGTCGTTCCCGAATCTAACTATACCGATAAACTTATTCACGAAATTCTTGAGCCGTGAGCGATCCCCAGTCATATGTTTTGAGAAGCCTGAGTCCAAATACCAAAGGTCGATTTGTACGACATGCACTTGAAAACAGAGAACGATGGATAACTGAAAAAGGTGGATCCCCACATGCAACTGGGGTCCGTTTGGTTAGCACAAAAAATTCTGGAACTACAAGAATCATAGATTCCATGGTATTCACAGTGGAAACTTCACTAGTAGATGCAATGGACCTAGTTACAGTGCATTGTGTCTCTAACCGGAAAATTCGACCAGTTGACTTCCATTCCTTAACAATCACTACTTTATGATTAGTCATTCTAGTTAAGGGGCACTTATTTCCTAAAGTGAATTTTCTTCCAGTGGGCTTTCATTGATAACCAACATTAGCAAACAGATTTCTTGTTGCTTTACATATTTGCTTACTCAGTTTAGGTTTCCTAACATTCTTAACTGGGGATCGTTTAGAAGATATCAAGAATGACACAACACAATCATCATGATTACCAGAAATTAAGCGTTCATTACATGTTTTGCAGACAGCATTAGAATGAGAATTACTTACAGTACGCTTAAAGCTAATACTAGAATCAACATGATTCGTTTCGTTCAAACCAAACTTATTGTTCCTAAGGTGGTCTTCTACTTTCTTCTCATGAGAACTCTTAGCTGGCGCAATCCTATCTTTCTTTGTATGCGACTAGGCTTTGACCCGCTAGCTTTAGTATCACTGTTTACTCCTGTAGAAGCAATGATGGGAACATTAGTTTGTTTCACTGCCATTTATTTTTACGTTTTGGATGTGCTGGGTTCGGATGTTTTCAATGGTACATCAGAGGTTACATGCTTGTTCTTAGTCATTGAGGATGATGCAATAAACCTATCTGGCTTGTTATCAATCTTAGGACATGTGCCAATGACGTATTCTAAGAGTTCATGAGATTGTTTAGTGAGGAAGCAGGCATCTACAACTGCACTATCAAGTGGTTTCTCTATCCTATCCTCTTCTACGGTCTCACGAAGAATGTCAAGACTATCCTTAAGATAAGTGAGATAAACATGATGAGCTAACCTATTGTTCCTAAGAGGAAGCGGAATAGTCACAGCATCAATTGCATATTTTCTACCAGCAGAAACCTTTTGAACAATATTATCACTGGTGACGACTGGTATTTTTCCCTTTCACCTGAGCCTTTAGATTCTCAATCTTATTAAGCAAAGAAGTTATTTTTTCATTGGTTTTATCAAGTGTGATTTTAATCGAATCATGTAACTCTTTGTAACGCTGTTTAACATTTGAATTTTCAGCTTGAAACCAATCATTTTCATGTTGTAATTTATTGATGGTATCTTGATAGTGAAAATTCTGAGAATCTAAAGACGATGGCTTGTGGTTGTCAATCATATCACTCTTGTTAGTTTTCAATTGAACAATTTGGGCCCTCAATTTTTGAATCGTGTTAGTGTGAGCTTGAATTCTTTCATCACGATTGCTTAATTCAAAATATGCATCAAATTCAGGAGCATCCAAAGATGTCTTGGCATTTGAGGTTTTAATTCTTTCTTCTAAATGTTGATACTTTAATTGCAAATTAAGATTATCAACCTCTAGTTTTGAAAAATGCCTAACCATGTTATCATGGTCATCATTTTGGATTTTCTCATGCAATTTTAAATTCTCCCCCTCAAGCTCAACAACACAATTCTGTGTAACATTCAATGCAATACACAACTCATGAAATTGACAAGCAGTTAATGCAGAATCAGTAGCAGTATAAAATACATCTTGTGCAATACATCTAGCAATCAAATTCTCATTGGCGATGAGAATATTCTTTCTTTCAATCTTACAGCATTTAAGATCAATAGCATTTTGTTTCCCTATGTTTTCCATATCTTTAAACACTTCTTTCATCTCTTTTAATTCAGTTTCAAGGGTTTTTTGCATGCCCTCAAAATGTTCTTTGAGAAGTTTAAAAAATGGAATAACCTCAGTTAAGTAGCACCGTTTTGTTTGTTCAAAACCCCTTTCCCCTTTAGTAATTCCCGTTGGCGTAATTCTCTTCTTACATGTTTTATCGAAATCAGCAAATAGTTGACAAAGAACGTATATGCTAATTAGAGTTTTACATTCTGTGGGAAGAGTTAAAGGAACTAAGTGCATGGGTGTATTGGGTGGGTACACCGTTGCTGCAGCTGTCTTTCTAAAGGGTGGAGTTTTGGCTTGAAGTTCTTCAGCTTTCCTTTTTTCTAAGTCTAAGGACCAAAATATTTGTTCTGGAGTCAACTTAGTTTGCAATACAAAAATAGCCAATTGGTTCTCCTCAGAGTAATCATGGGGTTTGATTATGACTCGATTTGCTATACATTTGGGATCCTTCATTTTTCAGCCAATCTTTCTCTATTTATTGCTTCTATCTCATTACTCTCTTCAAATGATGACACATCAGGAGGGGTATGACCAGACTAATAGGAAACTTGAAGGTTCACGAGATGATAATCAAGAAAGACTCCGATATAGTCAAAGGCAAAAGCGAGAGAGTTAGATCTCTAGCATTGAAAGCCAAGAAGGAGTCTAGTGATGAGGAATGTTCGAGTTCCGATAGTGAAGATGAAGAGTATGCGTTAGCCGTTAGATACTTTAAAAAGTTCTTTAGGAGAAGAGGTAGGTTCGTTAGACAACCTCGTGATGACAAGAAGACATCACAAAAGAACTGAGTTGAAAAGAAAGGGACAAGTGATAGGAAATGCTTTAGATGCGGAGATCCTAATCATCTCATAGGAGAATGTCCCAAACCACCGAAAACCAACAACCAACAAGCTTTCATAGGAGGCTCTTGGAGTGATAGCGGTGAAGAAAAAGAGAAGAAGCCCAACGATGAAACATGCCTAATGGCTCAGGCTTCTAATGAGGTACATTCCGACTCTTCTTATTATAGTGACGATAATTCGCCAATAGATGATAATAGATTACATGACGAATATAATAAACTATGCGAAGTAAGTTCTAAAATTTTAGGTAGAAAGAAAACACTAAAATTAAAATTGCATGAACTTGAAGTGCAAGTTTTAGAACTAAAGAATCAAGTTAAAAGACTTGAGAAAAATAAAGAAGTAGACATAGGATGTAGGTCATTCATAATTCTTCAAGTAGAAAATGAAGAACTCAAAGAAAATGCGTTAAGAATCATTAAATTTGAAGAAGGAACAAAAGCACTTAATGATATGCTTGAAAACATTAGGTTTAGTGAGCATGACCGGGCGGGCTTAGGATTTGACCCAAACCAAGCTTCTACAAGTGGTACTAGACAAGTAAAATTTGTAAAGCCTGGAGAATCTGACGTAGCAAAGGACGGCACCACTAAAGGTACAGACGACACCACTAAAATTAGTGGTACCGTCGTACCGTCTGGAGCTAAAGTCAGATCTGGGCCAATCTTGAAAAATAACTTAAGTCCTAAACCAAGTCACTTAGTTATTAATAATGTAGAAGTACCTAGTGCTAGTAAAAAGGAAGTCAAAAGTCTTTACAAATCCTTGTCAACCCCCGGACTTGGTTTTGTAAAACCTGATATTAGATCAAAGACACCTTCACCTAGAAGAACAAATGTTCCCAAACCTCGGTCAAGAACTCCTCTACCGAGAGGTAACTTTAGAAGACAAAGTTATCCAAGTAACTTTCTCGTAACTTGGAATAACTGTCAACCACAAAGTTACTTACCATGGGAAATATGTCCTCCATTCCAACATCCCAAACAAATGCGACAAATGCATAGGATGTTTGACACTAACAACTTTGGACCCATGAGATATTGGGGACCAAATGTTTGAGCTTCTGTCTTGCTAGATAGAAATGGTTGTGAAAGCAACTTGAAGTCCAACTAGTGGAGTATGATTGGTGGTTGCACTAATCGTGTGATGCAAAGTCAAGTCGTGTCTCGTATGCCTAGCTTTCAACAAAAGTAGTATAGTCTTCTAGTTTTAAGGGCAACACCTCAGGCTAAGGTACGTTTTCTTAAAACATCCTTTGTTAGTAGAAATGCTGAGCATGTAGTGTTATTAGAATCTAACATAGTAGGCACTATCACAAAGAAAAAAAAATCACGTTTCATCATGACTCAAATATTTGTCGAAGACAAGTATGTCAAACTCAACTTGTCCAAAAACGTACAATGATCGCTCAAAGATCATGCGTGGCAAGTTTGAGATGAGCATGATGAGTGAATCAATTTTCTTCCCTAGCCCTCTAAATATATCACTTGAAGATAGCATCTTCTTAAGTTTAAGTATACCAAAGTATATATATATATATATATATATATATATATATATATATATATATATATATATATATATATATATATATATATATATATATATATATATATATATATATATATATATATAAGATACTTAGCTTAGAAAAATCTTAATCTATACTAACGCCCATGTCCACGGAAACGAATCTCACAAGAGACGATGAAGGTGAGTGCGCGGATAGTACTAGGTTAGGGGCATGATAGGTAATCTAATTTACCTAACGGCAAGTAGGCCCGATATCATGTCTAGTATCTGGCTTTGTGCTCGCTTGTAAGAAGGATTCCAAAACTTCTTACCTTAAAGCGTTTGATGTATCTTCCGATGCATTAAAGGCACTATACACTTGAGATTATGATATCTCAAGGAGATTGGTGTAGAAACCGTTGTCTATGCCAACTCTGATAATGCGGGAGATAATGTGGATTGATGAAGAGAGAGTGATGTTTGTACCTTCATAGGCTGTTGTCAAACTTCTTGGTTCTCCAAAAAACAAACCACTCTTGCTATCTCCACGACCGAAGCCGAATACGTAAGTGCCGGAAAGGCATGACAACAAGCACTATGGATGAAACAAGCTCTAATCTACTGAGACAACCAAGGTGCAAATAGACTTAACCGAGAACCCCGTGGATTACTCATGTACGAAGTACGTAATCTCCTCCGTCGCGATAATGTTCAAAGAGGAATCATTTTCTTAGAAAAGTTTCCCTCAAAGAACAACATCGTCGATATCCTAACCAATACGTTCTTCACACCCCTCTTATGACTATTTGAATATTTCTTCGAAAATATTGAAGTCATCTCTCATATCTCGTCTCATAACTTTCTAAATATTTTACTGGAAATATTGGAGTCATTTCTTACGTCTCGTCCTATGAATTTTTAAGCCATCCTTCTCATCCCACTCATGACTATTTCAATATTTCACTGAAAATATTAAAGTCATCCCTTACGTCTTATCTCGTGACTTACTCAATATTTTACTGGAAATATTAAGTCACTCCTCTCATCTTTCTTATGACCACTCGAATATTTCACTGGAAATATTGAAGTCATTCCTTACGTATCGCCTTGTGACTTTTCAAGTCATTCCTCTCACTCTTCTCATGATTCTTAGATATTTCACTGAAAATATTGAGTCATTCCTTACGTCTCATCCTATGACATTTTAATATTTCACTGGAAATATTGAAGTCATTTTCTCGTCTTAGATCATAACTATATGAGTCATTCTTCTCATTCCGCTCATGACTAATTAAATATTTCACTGGAAATATTGTAGTCATCCTCTACATCTCGACTCATGACTTCTACATATTTCACGGGAAATATTAAAGTCATTCCTCATTTTCCTCCAATGACCACTTATGCATTTCCTCGGAAATACTAAGGTCATTCTTTGTCATTCCGCCTAATCATTTCCGTTAACAGAATTTATTAGGTATAAACTCTTCCTTCGCGTCAACAAGTCTTACTAAATAAGTAAGATTAATTCGTCAAAACTCAAAACAGAACAAAAATGGGTCTTAGACATACACGGCACCATTAAAGTGGCATGGCACCACTAAAATTAGTGGTACCATGGTACTGTGTATCTGCTAAATCCCGTTTTTCTTCTCTCTTATTTCAAACAATAATACCCACTCTCCTCTGCTGTCAAAACCGAATATCACACTCAAATCTTACTACACTCTTGTAAATCAAGATCGAGGCATTGGAATCAAAGAATCTTAATCACTACAACACAAATTGTAAGTCAATTAACTTTAATTTCTTTTTAGTTTGAGTCTAGGGTTTGTTCTTATGCATAAAATCAAATTGGGGTTTTTCAATTTTTGTTGAACTTTTATGCAATTAGGACTAGGACTAGAAAATGTACTACTTGCATGATTCCCTAAACCTAGGATTTTCATAAACCCAATTATATTGCATAATCTAGTCCAAATTTCACTATTTAAATTGAATTAAGATTAATTAATTTTAGTGGAATCATGTCTAGGATGCTTAAAATTGGATTAGGAATGATTGACATTGAAGCTTTTCAATTTTAAAATTTTTGGCGCCAAGATTGACGCATTTGCCAAACACCCCAATTCCATTATTTTCAAAAAATTTCTCGTATCTAGGATCATGAAACCTTTTTCGTGCATTGTTGATGCAAATTAAAAACGTTTTTTCATGCATACATGATCTCACAAATGTTGATCGAATTACATAACTAATGTGTATTCTTCGACACATTTGATTGAGCAAAAGTGAAGTTAGGAGCGTTTGGGTAATCTCATTAGTTTTGTTTTAGAGTTGAGATTACCGCACCTCTACATTGTTTGCATTTAGGCACACACACACTAAGAATGTGATCATCAAAATGCAACAAGTTAACATATACATAATTATATTTTTGTAAGTAACAATGTCTCGTATGAATTATCAAGATACCAAAGATTACATTCCTATTCTTGTCAATGATCCAAACATATCCGATGGGCAAAAAAGCTTATCTCGTTAGAGTCCAACATCGATATATACACGAAGGTCGTGTAGTCGATGCTCATTTCGTTCTTTTGGATAACATCCAAGCTTGTTTTCCTATGATTCAATTTGATTGTTTATATAAAATAAACGGTCAAATTTGTCCTCGTTTTGTCCTCGAATTCTATAGTCGATTACGCACCTTCAATGACCTTGAGGGTAATGTCTTCCTTGATTTTTGGATTCAAAACAAAAAAATCATGTTGTCCATCACCGAGCTTGGTGACATTCTCGGTGTTCCTTCGTATGGTCAGTGTGCATACACTGAAGACCATTCTCTAGAGTCACTTTACTATCATCTTGAAAGTGAAGGTCCTTATCATACCGAAATCCCCAACCTTGAAACCATAAAACAACACATCCAAATTCCTCGGGTCGCCAACACGCATCAAAAGCGTGATGGTTCCATAGTTTATCTCGATCCTAATTGAATCTATCTCAAAGAGATTCTTCCCAATCTCAAAAATTGGGAACTCCTTCTACGAGAAAACGTGTTGTGTCTTGCGGGCAACCGGGATCATGTTCCGGCTAGTCTTGCCCACATGCTCTATTGTCTTAGTATCGAGGAGCCATACAACCTCGCATACTACATGGCCCAAAGGATGGCCAACATTCACAGTCGGATCGATAAGCTCATGCCATATGGCATGTTGCTTACTCATCTATTCAAGTGGGTTATGGAAAATTACCCACATCTAAATAGTGTCGACTATGTCCTAGTCAATCCCGTCATGAAACCCCTTGGTGGACCACAACGACGCACTAAGCCACGTAGTGACAAAGGTGCTAAACGTGGTCGTAAATCCACATCCGATGCTACTTTCTCGTCTTCCTCCTTCGGTCATGGTTCATCATCCCAACCTATGGATGAGGATGATGATGAGGTGAACGAAGAATGAACATCTCGTCCTCGTATTCCCTCTCCCGACACCTTCTTTCATAACCTTGACACGTCATCGTTCGAACCAACCACCGACCTTCCCTTCAACCCAACCAATTTAACCTCGGTGATGAGAAGGCAAACAACCATGTACAACCGAAAAGTGTCGATGCATGTGCAGACGATCGGGGGGGTTCAAGTCTATTGGAAAAGCAATCAAGGGGCTCGGGAACAAGATTAAAAAGTTAGGGGAGAGAAGATATTAGATAGCACTAACTTAAGTAGTATCACTAACTTAAGTATTACTAAGCTATTATTAATGGGGTCATGGCAATGTCCATCTAACATTAACATGTTTAAATTGTCTTAACATTTCTTAGTTGACATTGGTAACTTTGATTAGTTAATCAATTTCAATGTTTTATTATTTTCATGAACTGTATCTAGTTCATATTCTTTGTTTTATATTTCTCATGCATGCACTAGATGATAAAATTGCTTGGTATGATGCATGCTTAATAGTTGCCTAAACTTAGATGATCACATGATGTTATTAGTTGCTAGTTGAGACTAGTGTTAGGAAATCTATGTGATTATTCTTTAGTGAATTGAGGCTTTGGGATTTGCTGCAAATAGTCCACTTAGAATTCCCCATTTAGGCAGCCTAGAACCTGCAGAACTGGAAAAAGAGTCAACTAAGGGCAACGACTCCACTAAATAGGGCACGGCACCACTAACTGTTCTCTTCCACTTTTTGACCTTCTTTTCCTGAAAATCTGCAAACACATGCTGATTCCAATACACCCAAATCCCTAAATCCACCATCCTATCCATCCTTGCATGCCTTGATTTGGCTATATAAGCTCTTATCATGCATTGCTCTTCCACCACCATTCCACACTCACCATACACTTATCATGTCTTCCACCATGGCTACTACTTCACACAAAGCCAAAAAGCCAAGGTTCAACCTCAAACCAACCAATGAGATAATTTTCATTGATCTCACTTTGGATGATGATGCAGATGTCCACACACCACTAACCTCAACAAAATCAACCTCTTCAATCTCTACACCCCAAACTCCATCAAAGGCCAACTCAACTAGGCCAACCACATCAACATCCTCCTCTACCTTTAGGATTGCTGCATCCTTTCCTCCACTAAGTCCACCACAACCTTTGGCACTTACACTCACCCTATCACCATCAAATCCCTTTGACCTTGGGACTAACACATCATCATCTTTCCTCTCACCATCACCACAAACACTAATGGGTCATCCCATTCTTTATCCCCTACAACCACATACCCTAAGTTGTCCTTGTTGTCATCACAACCAACACCTCATCATGAGCCTTAGGGATGAGTTAAAGTTTAGATTCTCATACCTTGAATACCTTCTCACACCACCACAAGGACCCATCATCCCACCTCCACCACCACCCAATAGCCCACACAACTAAACATTTTTATGTTTAGTTTCTCAAATAAAAGTTTAGGACCCCTTTTGACATTTGAAGCAAATCTTAGGGCCTTGAATCACTTAAGAATTTTATATGCTTCTTGTAGTTTGTTTTCATTATGTTTGTCATGTAGTCATACTTATGTATGACATTTTTTTATTTTTATGAATGAATGGGCTTTCATATGGTTGCTTCATTTTTATGCTTGGCTACTTGGCCAATCTTTTCATTTGTGGTTGAATATTTGTTATAAGTGCTAATGTTAGATCTTGTATATTTATTATCTAACCTTGTTTTGTAGCATGAATCATTGCTTGATTCCTTGGTGTCCTCCAAATGAGGGGGAGCATACATCAAGGGGGAGCTTTAGCAACCTTTTTGCTTTGACAAAAAGGGGGAGAAATGGGAGTAAAGTCATTAAAAACTTGTTAAAACTAATTTTAACCTAAAATGAGTTTATGTTTTGTCATCATCAAAAAGGGGGAGATTCTTGATGCAAATAATGTTCTAAAAACGTTATTTCTATCTTTTGATAACTTCACGTTTTAAGGATGACAAAATGTGAAAACACGTTACGTTAAAATTAACGAAAATAAGTTTTTAGTCAAAATATCCCATTTCTACACAAATCACTCTAGAACAAATTTACAACTTGAAAAATGATCATAGAAGTGAATTTGTGCTTAAGACTTCACATTTTAATCTGACAAAACATTTCTTTCAAAAATATACTTTACAAATTATTTTTGAATAATTAAGAAATGTTTTAATGGAAAAATAAGTTCAAAATAGATAACAGCTATCCCCCCCCCCCAAAATCAGCTCCAAACTTCCCCAAATAAGTTTTCACCAGAAAAGACAAAGAGAGGAGCGTTTTTTTCTGGCACGGTACCACTAAATTTAGTGGTACCGTGTGTGGTTTAGTGGTGTCGTGTCCCTATAACGGACATATTTTTTCTGCCTATAAATACCAGCCCACTTCACAGATTTTGTGCATCCTTTTTCACACAAAACTTTATGAGTTTAATACTCTCACCGCATCTTTTCTTCTTGATGATTTAGTTTAGTTTTCTTTTGTTTAAGAGTGATCCAATCATCCAAACTAGAGATCTTCTTCATTCCTCTTCTAGTGCAAGAGAAGAACTCAAGGTATCCAAGAAGATACAAGAGTTGTAGTTGTAGTTAGAGCACTTGTAACATTTGTTACACACTTGTTATATCCTTTTATACATCATGATCATTTTTCTTTTGAGAGAGTGTTAGAGAAGATCATTGTGATCTTATAGAGATAGTGAATATCTCTTGTAGCTTTTGAGCTAGTGTGTTGATCAAGCTGATCAAGAGTTGATAGAATAGGTTGAGTCAAGTGAGAGGTGATCATTGTGATCTTGTGAGATCTTAGGGATCTCTTGAGTCTTGTGTGTTGAGTGTGTGAAGTAGAAAGGATCGGGTAGATCGTGGTAGATTGGTGCTAGCTAAGATTAGCACTCGACATCTAGCTTAGTGTCGAAAATAGGATAAGCGACGTGTACGGTTTTCTCCGCCTAAAGGGAGGTTGTTGACATAGTGCTTGAAAATCTCGAGTGTGGTACTCGGGGAGTGGAGTAGGGCGAAGAAGAGCTTCGTAGCCGAACCTCTATAAATCCTTTTGTCCTGGTTTGATCTTTTCATCTCTTTTCTTTACTTTCATTACATATAATTAGTTAGTTTAGTGTGTTGTTCATATTGGTGTTGATTGATTGCACATAAGACTCGAATCAAAGTTTTTCAATAATAAAAGTTTTTGAGACAAATTAAAACCGGTAAAACTATTCAACCCCCTTCTAGTTTTCCACAATAAGGAAATGTTTTAATAATAAAATATATTTGAATTCAAAATTCTCTAACAGCTAGTTTTCCCGCCTAAAACTAGATAAATTTTCACCACACCAGCACAAATATGGAAGCATTTTTCAGGACGGTCCTATAAACATGTGACGGTCCCGTATATATAAGGGACCGTCCAAGGTTTAAGGGACCGTCCTCGCTCCTTCTAGTGTCTATAAATACTGCACTATTCCCTGTAGAAAAATTGATCCTCTTGGCACAAAAACTTTATATTCTTTCCTTCATCTTCTTTGATCACTATAACGTATTGATATGTGTTTATAATTGATCCCGTTATCCTCTCCATCAAAGTACAAGAGAAGAACGCTCGTATTCGTCAAGAAACGAAGTGTTATAGATTAGTCTTCACACACGCACGTAACTAGTGTTACGATTCTCTTCTTCCACCTCTGAACTCTATTTGTATATATTTTTATATCCGACTTGTGTGTGAGTCGTGACTCGTGACTAGTTGTGTTAGTTTAGATTGGGACAAAGTGTAAAGTCCTTATAACTGTGTGTTGATTAGGACAGGGTGATCGTCCATGTGTTGATTAGGACGGGGTGATCGTCCGTGTGAAGATTAGGACTGGGTGATCGTCCGTGTGAAGACTTGGATTGTGTGTAAATCCAATTGGACAAGGTGCTTGTCCGTGTTGCCGTGTGTCTATGTGTAGATTGGTTCTAGCTAGGATTAGGACACGACATTGCGCTTAGTGTCGTTAATTGGTGTAAGCGTTGGTGTACGGTTTGCTCCGCCTAAAGTGATTATGTTGTCATAGTGATTGTGAACTCTTGAGTTTGATACTCGAGGAGTGGAGTAGGACGAAGAGTGAGATTCGTGTCAAACCACTATAAATCGCTGCGTCTCGGTTTGGTTGTCTCTATTCCTTGTCTCTTCTTTATATTTTCTTTTACTATATGCATTGTTGTTTTGCTTATATATATATATTTGATTGATATCACATAACTTAGAATCAAACAATTTTCAAAAAAAATAAAACGGTTGCAAAAAGTCTTAAAACGTAAATATAAATGGAGAAACTATTCACCCCCCCCCCTTCTAGTTTCTACAATTGGTATCAGAGCGAGTCACTCAAGCGCTTTAAAATATACTGTATTTTTAAACTTGAATCGATCTATGGAGTCCGAAAGATATCTAGAAGGGAATTCTTTGAAAGGACCACTATTTTTCGAAAACAATGACTTTATCGAATGGAAAAATAGATTTGAAAGTTATGTGAAATCAATAGATCAAGATCTGTGGCATGACATTTCAATTGGTGATTTTCAACCAATGGAAATAAATTTGGAAAATCAAAGTGATGACTTTAAAAGAAAATTTTACAAAAATATTGAAGCTAAAATAATAATTTACAAAGCTTTGCCGAAAAGTGAATATGAAAGAATTTTATTGTGTCAAATGGCAAATGACATTTGGAAAAGTCTTTTAAACTTCCATCAATAAATTAGTCAAGCCAAAGATATACAAATTGATCTTGAACATATATATGAATAATTCGCACTCCTGAAGACGAATCAATAGATAGAAATTTAGATAAATTAAATGCAAGTACTACTAGTGTAAATGTTTTCATTGAAGGAAATGCAAACAAGGACTACATGAATAACTTGCAAAGAGAACTCATTGAAGAAACATGGAGTGATACTGATGAAGAAGATAAAAATTATCCCGAGTACGAAGTTTGTCAAATGACTAAGACTTCAAGTGAGGTACACTCTGAAATCGAACATTTTTGCTATGACACATTCATTCTAGAATTTTCAAAATTAGAAAATGATTTTTAACATTTGTCTAAAACCATTTTCAAAAAATGAATCTTTAAAATCTCTTGAAAGTAAATTGGAAATAGAAATCATTTTGGAAGATAAAATATTTAGGCTTGAAAATGGTATAGAAATTGATCTAGAATGTAAAATGTGTCAAGATCATAAATATGAAATTAATAAGCTTAAGGAAAAGGCTAATATATTAGCTAAATTTGAAAAGAGTTCTTAATCTCTTAAGAATTTACTAAATAGTCAAAAGACATTTGGAGATAAAACGGGCTTAGGTTTTAATTCATGTGAGTCATCAACGAGGAAGTCAAAACAAATTAGATTTGTGAAACCTCTTAGAAAAATCTAAATTTGTTATATGGAAAACTTAATTTTCTAAAAATCTTGTTAAGCACTAATGGATTTTAAGTAAAACATCTTCAAATAAAATCTTTTGCATCTTGGAATAAAATTCAACTAGACATGCATATATGGGAATTTCTGTTTGCTAACGACATCCCCATCTTATGCATGTAAATGCAAAGGATGTTTATTACTAACCGTCTCGGACCCATGAGAAATTGGGTACCAAGTTTTTCTTGCAAGTTATCTCTTTAGATACACGAGGGAAGAAAATTAAAGATATAAATATCTACTCATGATCCCGTCAAATATGGGATAACTCGTCACCACTCTAATCTTTCTTCACTCATAACGTCTCTCACGGTAAGGGATCTTTATGAAATGATATTGGCAAAGGTACGCTTTCTCAAAACCATGATAGTCCTACGTGCTATGTGCTTGCTATTAGCATGTTAATTGCTTAACTGAAATCCTATGTGTTTTAATTCTATACGTGTTGATCCCAGTTATATACTTGATCGAATTCACTTAGCTTGTAAAGGTTTAGTTATGCTAGGTAAACTAACACAACTAGTATAGAAACTATATTGAATTTACTAAGGTTTATGTGAAATCTAAACAATAGTATTAAGAAGAACAATAACACAATAATAAACAAACCAACAGCTTCAATATTATTAATACGAATACTCTCTTAGTATTAGGGTTTACAACCTTAAATCTATGAATAATACATTTCAAACTCAATGCCCTAGGACCTCCTTTTATAGACTAAGGAGTCATAGTCGGCTTACAATTACTTTCTATACAAAATAAGTCTTTAAAGAATCTTTTCTATACTTATCTAAACATTCTATACAAATCTAACCGACTCTAATACTCCAACAATACTAATAAACACTTAGCAATACTAACTCTGTACTCTGGCAGCATTAAGTCTTCAGCAGTTGTAACTTAGTACTAGCAGCACTAAGTTTTCTTCTAGCAGCCTTAACTACTTAGTGTATATTTCCTTGAAGTTCTTAGCATTTATAATATACACTAGTAGTCTTAACCTTCATAAGCAGCAGTAACTCTATAACCAGCAGCAGTAATGACTTAGAGCATTTTCCTTGTAATACATGAGCAGTCTTAACATCATGAGCAGCATTAACACCTTGGAAGCTTTAATTGCCAACAATACGTGGTAGATACAATTTAGGATATTAGACTCTATGCCTAAATGCTTATTCCCCGTAGGATCTTAATGAATTTTTAGAGATGATAGTGATCTCGTTACAACCACTATCAATATTCGACAACGCAATCGCCGTAAAGGCATGTCTATCAATCACTATGGATGATGCACACTCTTAACATCCTCAACATCTCTTCTCTCCTCAATTTCTCGTCTACAACTATTATTCCACTACTCGTCCTGTCTCTATTCGTCGTACACATGATTGACTTCAAAACAACCCAATGCAAGTCTCGTATTTGATTATCGTCTCGTCTATATCTCTTCTATTTCTTCTGTCTCGAATCTAGCCCTACTCTACATTCAGCGTGTCGTCAATCTCCTCACTTAAAACAAGTCCTCTCTATTTCTTAAGTCTCGATTCTCCTCAACACCCATTCCTTAGCCTACTCGTGCGTGTCTTGTCTCCTCCATTCCTCCTACTCCATGTCTAGTGCTTCACATCATCTAAAACACTCAATCCTAAACGTCTTTAACAATTTTTGTTTCCTAAAACTCAAATAAAAAACCTGTTACAAAATTCTTATCTTTCAAAAATCATCTACTGGCGACGGTCCCCCAAAGCTAGACGGTCCCAGAGATGGTCCCATACATTTAAGGGACCGTCACTAGTTTTTCAAGTGATATCCCATTTTCCTTTCTCATTTGCAGAAAACCAAAACCAAACACTTCCTCTTACTGCAGCAACGACAAAAATAAACCAAAACAATCAAAATATTTAATTCTTCCACCTAAAACTTAATTTAAAAAACTCTATCAATCAAGAATTACCAACCACAACATTCTTAACAACTTCAATTGTAAGTCATTTCATCAATTTCTTCACTAATTCGTAATTAGGGTTTGTATGAACATAAAACTGAATTTGGGGATTTTCAATTTTTCTTGAAATTGTTTGTAATTAACACCAAATCTTAACAATGTATTATCAATAACACTCATCTAGATTTAGGAATTGTCAAATTAAGTAAATCTTGAATGATGCCAAAACTTGTGATAATCCCCAATTCGAGTTGTAATAACTTATCATGTTTAGGAACATAACAAGAACGCAATTAAGCATTGTTAATACATATAAAAAATGTTTTCATAACCATGCATTAACAAGGGTCAAATTTTTTAAGTATAATCCTTAAATGAGTTGAAAACAAAGTAAAACGTGTTTAAACTCAAATTGATAATAACTCCACATCTTCTAAAACAATAAACTAATGATTTTACCATCTCTCTTATTGTTTATAGGTAACAAAATGTCACACGAGTATGAATTTGATCATCTACTAACAAACTCCTATATTCCTAATATATCACGTGAACCAACCACACCCGGAAACCATATCCGTGCCTACACAAATCTTGAAACCCGTCGCTTTCAAGAAGGTCGAATTGTTGACCCCTCTTTAATCTATCGTGAGCATATCAACACCTCATTTCGAGCCATAGGTTTTACTTGTCTACTCACTATCAACGATCACATATGTCTTCGTTTCGTGTTAGAATTCTTTCGACACGTTGAACTCGTACGTAACGAGGATCAATCTTTGTCACTTTGGTTTTTGATCCAAAACTTTAAATTTGTCTTAACTCTGGAGAAATTTGCTCGAATCCTCCAAATTCCAAATCATGGGCAATGTGCCTATACGGAAGATTGGTGTCTTGAATCTCTCTTTAACTATCGAGAAGAAAATAACCCTTATTGATCCTACATACCCTCTCCACAAGAAATCACTAAACTTGTTCGTACATCTAAACACATTCCTTACCTAGACCCAACGAAAATTCGTTTGGAAGAGGTTCGTCTAGAACTGCACCCCTGGGTAGTCATTCTAAGAAAAAATGTTCTGAGTCTAAAAGGAAATCATGAGCAACTTCCGGCATGCTGTGCTCATATGATCTACTGTCTACTCACTCAACAACCATATAATCTTGCCTATTTCTTAGCTAAGAGAATTGTACATCTCAAGGGTAACAAAAATAAATTGATACCCTATGGGATGTTCTTAACTCGTCTTTATCAATACATCATGCACTTTCACCCATACCTTCAAGGTCCTCAGTATGCACTTGTCAATGGTGTAATGGAGCCTCTAAATGAATCATACATCTCATCCATTCTAATCTCCGAATCCTCCACAAACTATGCACCCTTTGATGATCCAACACACGAGGAAGAGGTGCAAACTCACGGCAAAAGAGTGATGCAACGAGAACAAGTTCAAGTCAATCACGGGGAACAACGTCATGAGTATTAGATCCTCCACTTAGGATGGCATCATTACTTTAATCTCCTATTAGTTTCCTAGCTATGGATGATTAACTTAGTCTTCATTAACTCAAAACCGTCTTGCATGTTCAACTTTATGGGTTACATCATTTTTAGAAGAAAGCTTGTTTTGTCTTAATTATTGCATGCTTATAGATATTTTTTTGTGATAACATGTTGATATTTTGTTGTTAGTTTTGGCTGGATTTGAGATATTTCTAGTAGATTGAGGTATTAGGATTTGTTGCTGCTGGGTCCTTCAGTACCCAAGAGTCGTTAAATCAGATTTGAATGTAAATTACGCTAAGTGTTAATCAACCGAAAACACAATAAGTCACTAAGTGAACAGTCACTCAGTGAGTTACCTTCAAGATACTCAGGACGAGTCTAAAAAGAAAGATTCACCACACAGTGAGGCGGTACTCACTGAAGTGGCACTTGAGACAAAGAAGAAGGTAATGGATCAGTGAGCGTTAGACAAGAGCTCACTGAACCCTAAGTCTCCTCAACAACAATGACTGAAGACTGAAGACAAATGTCTGAAGAACCTAAAGCCTAAAGAAAAGGCGGGATAAAGAGGGAAGGTTTGAGAAGATAAGAACAAGTCTTATCTGGGTCAGACAAACCATCCCTCAAGTGGCTAAAAGTCGAAGAAGTGTAAGGTCTGACACTCGAAGACTTTTTGGCGCAATCCTATTGGTTCTTGGAAATGAAAACTACTGTTGTAGTTGTCAGACACGCTTCCTATTTGTTTATCTAGTTTTAATCTTCAGTACCGTTGATCTGTTTGCCTATAAATAGCAAACAGATGAAGAAAAGTGGGTCAGGTATTCTTGTGCAATTAAAGCTTAGACTTTCACATATACCCCTTTTCTTCTACAAAGAGTAACGTATCCCTGAGATAGCTCAGTAGGTCGAATTGTTACCACTTAAGCATTGCTTTAGTTTAGATAGGAGACACCATACCTTGTCTATTTAATCCCAAGTGTTTGTTCCGCAAAACACTTGGGTAATAGATTCTTTGATTCATTTCTAATAAGAATTTAAACGTTGAAAATACTGTGTGTTTTTATATTAACGTTTTATTAACTGTTAGAAGTAATCATTACATTGTATTAGTCATAAACACAAATAGATTAACTTTCTAGTTAACTCTAAGCGTGTTAAGGGAACAACAGTTGCAAATAATGTTTTTAATTACAGGATTGTAGAAATGAAAAACTGGGTGAAAACCTGATCACCTACTGGTGACGGTCCCGGATATTTAAAGGACCGTCCCCTATTAAAGGGACCGTTCAATGTAGGTGACGGATTTCTACACTGTTTCTCCTTTCCTGCAACCTTGACCTATTTCATGTTTTTCGCCACCATTTTCAGGTTTAGTCAAACAAATTTGAATGCTATTAGAGTCAAAATGCATGCTTGGCCTAAACTATAATCATCTTTGATTATTTAAACCGTAGTTCTCTTCTTCTTCATCATCACCTTTCATCTCCACTTCAACTTATTCATCCTCCACAATGGGTTCTTCCTCAACCACATTGTTTCTTACAAACAAAAGGCCTAAAATCACCATCACAACACCACAAACTAACTTCATTGATCTTACTTAAGAAGACACAACTCCATCACCAAAAGCCAAACCCAATTCTCCTCTTGTTCCTAGTGCATCACTCAAAACACACTCAACCAAAGGCACATCATCTTCTTCCTCAAGGCCAAACTCTTCACCATTTTCATCATTCATTAGAAACCTATCACCTTTGCTCACTCACTCTAGCTCCGCCGTACACACACCATTCGTAAGCAACATATCACCTTCTCTTACCATCTCTAACTCATCACTCCTAAACACCTCACCAAATGGGCCCTTGGATTACACTCCATCTACTCCACCACCATCTCCAATCATGGGTCATCCACTTCCTTACAACTTTGTCAACAACCATACCATGGGTTGTGCATGTTGCTTTCATAATTTCAACCTCATTTCCTCTCTAAGAGATGAACTCCATTACATGTTTCCCATGTTGAGCACCTTCTCTCTCAACCAAACGTGCAACCAACTCCTCTTGCCACCATGTCTCCTACTCCTTTACCTTCTTCTCCACCTTCTAACTAAACATCTCTACATGCTTAGTTAAAAATTGTAAGACCCCCAAAATATCGCAGCGGAAGATTGTATCACTGGGGTGCTACTTCATAATACAAAGTACAAGTTATAGAAAACGACCTCTAAATGAGACATTTTGAAAAGTTACCATTCGATTAATGAAATCAGAGTTACAAACAATGAGGTCCTAAAGTATAATATATAAATGTTTACAAAATGTACTATCGAATGGTAAATACGAATGTATAAAGTCTTCAAAACATGACGTGCGACTCTACATTCCATGCACCTGCTATCGCCTTACTAACCTGAGATAAACATGCTAAAAAGTGTCAACACAATGGTTGGTGAGTTCATAGAGTTTGTTTTAAAGCAGTTGAAAATCCTTTAAAGAATGTTTTCCATAGCAAAGGCATTGTAAATCCACTCAATTACAAATCCCGCCCATACAAGACTTGCAACCTGTGTGTTTACAACCTACTGCTAATAATATAGTATGATTAAAACATATGTGTATACGATAGATGCACACTTAATGTAAAGTATAATAGCCTACTGAACCTCATGACAAGAATAAGCAAGAATGCTTCATTGCTGGATTATATTCACCTAAGGCCATGAATCTGGGGCAAAGGGTGGGGGTGTCAACCCGATAGTACTATCAATACCTCTCCGTCGGCTCCATCTAGGAGTTAAACATTGGTTAAAGAATATAGCGTATAGAATAGTTTTCACACATTAAGTCACATATCGTAATAAAACTACACATCATGTTTAAGAGTATGAAAGTATAGCATAGCATATAAGTAAAATTGTCTCGCGTAATAGCAAATAGTTTAAGCATGCATCTCCCCCAAAGAGTTTAAAAACAAGTATTAAAGAGTAAGAGTGGGGCTATGACTCACAGTAATATGTAAAAGTTAAGAGTACTTGTGAAAGTAAAAGCTATTAGTTGAGCATGTATCTCCCCCAAAAGTAATTCAAAACGTATAAAAGTAGGGGCTATGAAACTCACCTTGAACTAATGATATCACAACGTATAACGGAATCGATGGATTAAGCCAGGAAGTCTCTACGTACAACCTAGAAATATGATATCGTGTCTTAGGTTCTAAAACAACGAAGTGAATATTTAAACATGCCTTATATAGTTTATATATCTCGTACTACTGTTCAAACCATCATAATTCAGAGGTCATGCAGTAAACGTTCGAGGAGCTAGGACACTTTAATTCGTAAATCCAGCAACTCGTCGATACGTTCACCCAAATGAAACCCCTCACATGAAGCTCCCTACTAACATAGTATGAAACATATATTTTGCTTACTTGATTATATGACATATTGAGAGTTTATAAATACAATAAATTGTTGGGTCAAGAATTTGCCCCAAGTTCCCTGACAAGATTTGAACATAAAATAGCCAAACCCACTGATAAAATAGTGGGTTACTCACTGATAAAGAAATCAGTGAGTGTTGTAAAAAGCCCGTTGTTGAAGAAACATTTACTTACTGAGACGGTGTCAGTGAGTAAAGTATACGAGCTACAAACAACACCAGTATCACTGAGAATTGACAAATGTCTCAGTGACCCTGAAGATACTATCTCTATAAGCAGACTGATAAATGGGCGGGAACTTCCAACAAAGAAGTCAGACAAAGTACAAGAGAGACCACTTGGTGGATGACAACTCACACCAAGTGGATGACAACTCACACAGCAAGTGGATGTCAACTCACAGCAAGTGGATGTCAAATCTCACCTACCCATCTTGACTTTGTTTATCTTTCCAGTATATATAGTTTGCTATTGTAATAGATTTAGTATGGATTCCTAAACAAGCAAAAATATACACATAGTGTATTAGTTGATAGGAACATCACTCTCACTGAATCACAAGCAAAGCTTGGATCAGTGAGAGATTATTTGTCAAGAGGAAAAACCCTCACCTAAGGGGATGATAAAACCGGAATTATCCCCTTTAAGAAGTTGAAGATGTTATCATGTAATCTAATAGGTTTTGAGTAATCTTGTAACATTTGTTAATCAATATTAATGAACTGTTCTTGTTTTACTCATTTTCATGGACCAACAAGTGGTATCAGAGCCTAAGGCTCATTCTTATGAACCAGATCCATGCATGATTACTGATAACAATCTTCAAAAAAATAAATGTGTTCTTCAAAAACTGCTACTGATATAGCAATTTTTGAGGGGGAGAAACACATTTATTTTGGTGACTGACAAACACCAATACCCCAAAACCCTCCCTGACATACCCCAAAACCCTCCCTGACACACACTCACCACACAAATCTTATCCCCACCTACCAAATCTTATCCCCGCACAAAACCCAATACACCTCTACCACCCACACACAAAACCCGACACACCCACACCACACAAAAAATCTTATCCACAAATATAAGATTAAACAAAAAACAGATCTATCATTAGATCTAAAACACAAAAACCCCATCTTACACACACACAAAAAAAACCCAGCTCCAAAACCGAGACTCATTATCAACAAAAAAAACAGATCCACTCACCACTCTCAACATCATCTATCAATCGATCTATGATCTAAACAAAACCCGCACACAAAAATCTCTCAAATCCATCACTCCTACACAAAACACTCACTTAATCGATCAAAAACAAACAACTAGATCCCATCATAACCTTCGATCCAGAAAAAAACGAAACCCAGATCTTCCACTTATACAAAATCCGATCTATTACCCATCTCAAAAACAAACGACCAACCGACGGATACAACTCAGTTGGGATAACATCAGTAAATGGATTTGTTGCTTATATTCGTCAATCGGGAACATGGACCGGATTTGATGTTTATAATTCTTAAATTGATTTGTTTGTTCTAATGATAATTAAATTTCAGTTTCAGATGAACTCGAAATGATGGTATTGTTGTGATTTGGATTATGGTGGTTATGTGATTATGAGAAAATGATTGGGATTGGGGTGGTTATTTCTTGTTCGATGGTTGTAGAGCTGAAAAGAAGACTGTTGTGTTTATTCAGTTTTATTAGAAACTGAGTTAGTGTGGGATTTGGAGAGTGGTAGGATGGAAAAATGGGTCTGATTCGGCCAGAATTTTTTTTGACTCAGGCTGTTCGTGGTGATTGAGATGAAGAAATGGGTTTGAATCATTTGTGGTTTATTGTTGGCTGAGATGTGCAACTAGGACTGATATAATCAGGCCTGAAGAGTGAACTCAGGAAGTGTGAGGTGACTGAAAGGTTCTCAGGCTGGAAGGTGGTTTCTCAGGAGGTGGTATGATGAGAAAAATTCTCATTAGGGGCACTGATAAATCTCAGGATGTTAATCAGGAGAAAGAAAGGAGTTGAAGGGAATCAGTATGCTGAAACAAATTCAACCAGGATACTGAAACACAACCCTTGACCCACTGATCACTTCTCACTGAAACTAAACCCCCTTCAGTGACTTAAACCTCCTGAACCATCAGTAAACTAAAACCCAAAGTTACTGATGCTCTCAGGAACCCCCTCAGGAACCTGAGCAAATCAGTAAACCAAAAAAAAAAAAAAAAAAACAACCCCCTAACCCTGGTCACTGGACCTCAGTGAACCCTGAACCTCCTGAACCCTCAGTCCCTGAACCCTCAGGAACCCTTAACCCCCTTGGTGACAGACCCAGTCACTAAGCCACAATTGGTCCCTCAGTAACCTGAACCCCCTGACCCCATCAGGACCCCCCTGAACCTCTCAGGAACCTGACCCTCAGTAGTCTGAACCAGTGATTAAAACCCAAGTCATTGTATCAGGTGGCACGAATTGCGTCAGGGAGTGAGGTGGTTAAAGTGTAAGTAGTAATACTTATCAGTAATGTGATGTTTTCGGGATGATATCAGGCTGAGATACACAGGTCAAAAAGTTGCGTGTTGACGCAAAATTTTGAGGGGGAGAGAGGAGCAGGAAGGGAGCAGGGAGTGAGGAGAGAGTAGCAGGAAGGGTGCAGGGAGTGAAGAGTACTCAGGAAGTGTTTGACTCAGGAAGCTGTAATGGTTACTGAGTCAAACGAAACTGAACTGATGTCACTCTTGCTCACTGCAACACAATACTGAACTTACAACCTGAACAATATTGTGTCCATCAAAGTGAAGAAGGGAGCAGGGAGCAGGAAGTGTTTGAATCAGGGGGAGGGATCACAACCTTGAAGGATCCTTTAGGGTGTGATAAGGGTGGGAAGATGAGAGGCAGTTGTGTTGATCAACTGAGTAAAGATCAACACAACACTGAACTCACAACATGAACCCATAAACCCCAACACTATATCCCTAAACCTTAAAAAAAAAAAAAGGGAAGTGACACTGATGTATCAAAAATGATCCAGGTCCTGAACCTAGTAACTACAACCCAAGTTACTGATCCCTTAAAACCCATGAACCCTGAACCCAGTCACCTGAATATCAAGAACTAAACCCAAGTTTCTTGAACCCCTGAACCTGAACCTCAGGAACTAAACCCAAGTCCCTGAACCCTTGTACCTCAGGAACTAAAACCCAAGTCTCTGAACAAGCAGGTTTGATCCAAGGCTATTTGTATATTCAAATAGGGGGAGATTGTTGGGTCAAGAATTTGCCCCAAGTTCCCTGACAAGATTTGAACATAAAATAGCCAAACCCACTGATAAAATAGTGGGTTACTCACTGATAAAGAAATCAGTGAGTGTTGTAAAAAGCCCGTTGTTGAAGAAACATTTACTTACTGAGACGGTGTCAGTGAGTAAAGTATACGAGCTACAAACAACACCAGTATCACTGAGAATTGACAAATGTCTCAGTGACCCTGAAGATACTATCTCTATAAGCAGACTGATAAATGGGCGGGAACTTCCAACAAAGAAGTCAGACAAAGTACAAGAGAGACCACTTGGTGGATGACAACTCACACCAAGTGGATGACAACTCACACAGCAAGTGGATGTCAACTCACAGCAAGTGGATGTCAAATCTCACCTACCCATCTTGACTTTGTTTATCTTTCCAGTATATATAGTTTGCTATTGTAATAGATTTAGTATGGATTCCTAAACAAGCAAAAATATACACATAGTGTATTAGTTGATAGGAACATCACTCTCACTGAATCACAAGCAAAGCTTGGATCAGTGAGAGATTATTTGTCAAGAGGAAAAACCCTCACCTAAGGGGATGATAAAACCGGAATTATCCCCTTTAAGAAGTTGAAGATGTTATCATGTAATCTAATAGGTTTTGAGTAATCTTGTAACATTTGTTAATCAATATTAATGAACTGTTCTTGTTTTACTCATTTTCATGGACCAACATAAATAAACTAACAAAGTTTATAAGTATTTAAATAATTTTGAGTCTTATAATTACTTACCTTTGTTTAGAATGCTTGAGTATTATAGAAAAAAGGGAATATAAGCGGAGCTTCGATGTGAAATTTGTAATCTTCGTAAACCCGAGGCTACTTGAAGGTTATAACATCGCCTTCTTGAAAACCCGAAGCTATTTGAAGATAATAACAAAGTCTTTTTGGAGACTTAAAGTTATTTGAAGATTATAACGACTCTTTCTTGAAAACTCGGAGAAAATAAGATCAAATGCTAGCTTTTCTCAAGAACATATGAACTTTCTTACAAAATATAAGAGAAGTGCCTTTGGTTTTAGGTCTTTGAAGATATAAGAAGGTGTGGACCAATAATTTATGAAGTTTTTAGCTTGGTATTTATAGGAAAAATTTATGAGTTAACTATATATTAGGTTAATATTTAACCATGGTTAAGTTTACACTTGTAAACATCTTAGAGATCAATGGTCAAGATCAAGCCAAGTGTCCTTGGTGGCTTCCCTGACAAGCCTCATGAGGCTTTCATGAGAAGCTTGATAAGTTTTTTGCATTATCTTGCTTTTACGAAGTCAGTTTTGTCCCGATAATCGCTAACTGTAAGTCGTAATGTCACGAAACTTAAAATCGGGTATCCTTAAAATATGAACTTATAAAAATGATTAAAACTTATTAATATACTCTATATTAACATATTAAATGAGTGATAGGTTCTATCGGGATGCTTAAAGTCGTGAAAACCTAGAAACGTAGGCTTAAATCGCGTAAAACGCAAAACCGGAAAATGTAAAATTCCAAAATTCTTGAAAATGTCACGGAAGGTGGAAAACATATATTTCTCTTGTTGGTAATGTTGTGTGGACATATCGGGATGCCTAAATGATGTTTAAACCTTAAAGTAAATCTCGGACACGGTTTCGTGATTCTTGCAGAAATGATCCGACGAGTGTCAAAATCTCGGATTATCATTAAAATAGTTTAACTTACGAGAATATGAAATAAAAATTTCGAGAATGAATAGTGAAAATGAATAGTAAAAGTGAATAGTAAAAATGAATAGTAACCTAAAAATGCGAATTGTTACAAAAATAACCAATGATTATCTTTTAGGCTCAACATCTATTTCTAACTCTCTACATTTCTAAATCTCCTTCTATTATATCTATCTTAACTCTCTTCTCATCCCCTCTAATTCTCATACAAATATGTGTATGTGCATTTTACTCTAACTTGTTTTTGTAGCACGACACCATAGATCGATTCCCCCGGTGCCCTCATCTAGGGGAAGCACTAATCAAGGGGGAGCCACCGTCGATTTCTTTTCTCTCTACACATCGACGAAGCCGTTTTGATTCTACAAAAAGGGGGAGAAGTAAACGAAAACTCTTTAAAGACTTACTAACACATAATTTAACTAAAATGAGTTTATATTTTGTAATCATAAAAAAGGGGGAGATTGTTAATACAAATAATGTCAAAAACATCATTTGCACTATTCGGTCTCTATACATTTTGATAATCAAAAAATATAAAAAACGTTACGTAAAACTATGTTTAATAAATTTTTGATCGAGAAAACTCGTTTCGACAACGTCTCGACCACAATATCACTTAAGGTAGGAACAAACACTATACCAATATTAGTTAAGTGATCAGAGAAAATATTTTTCTTAAAACCTCACATTTTATGTGACAAAACATTTTAACAAAAGTATTTTTGTAATTATAAAGAAATGTTTTAATAAGAAAATATATTTGAATTCAAAATTCTCTAACAGCTAGTTTTACCGCCTAAAACTAGATAAATTTTCACCACACCAGGACAAAAATAGGAGCAGTTTTACCGCCTAAAACTAGATAAATTTTCACCACACCAGGACAAAAATAGGAGCGTTTGTCGGGACGGTCCCGTAAACATGTGACAGTCCCGTATATATAAGGGACCGTACAAGGTTTAAGGGACCGTCCCCGCTCCTTCTGGTGTCTATAAATACTGCACTATTCCCTGCAGAAAAACTGATCCTCTTGGCACAAAAAGTTTCTGTTCTTTCCTTCATCTTCTTTGATCACTATAACATATTGATATATGTTTATAAGTGACTCCGTTATCCTCTACATCAAATTGCAAGAGAAGAATGCTCGTATTCGTAAAAAAATAAAGTGTTATAGATTAGTCTTCACACACACATAACTAGTGTTACGATTCTCTTCTTCCACCTCCAAACTCTATTTGTATATATTTGTTTATCTGACTTGTGCGTGAGTCGTGACTAGTTGTGTTAGTTTAGATTGGGACAAAGTGTAAAGTCCTTGTAATAGTGTGTTGATTAGGAAGGGGTGATCGTCTGTGGGTTCATTAGGACGGGGTGATCGTCCGTGTGAAGATTAGGATGGGGTGATCATCCGTGTGAAGACTTGGATTGTGTGTAAATCCAAGTGGACAAGGTGCTTGTTCGTGTTGCCGTGTGTCAGTTTGTAGATTGGTTCTAGCTAGGATTCGGACTCGATATTCCGTTTAGTGTCGTCAATTGATGTAAGCGTTGGTGTACGATTTGCTCCGCCTAAAGTGAGTGTGTTGACATAGTAATTGTGAACCCTCGAGTGTGATACTCGAGGAGTGGAGTAGGACGAAGAGTGAGCTTCGTGCCGAACCACTATAAATCTCCGCGCCTCGGTTTGGTTGTCTCTATTCCTTATCTCTTTTTTATATTTTCTTTTACTATATGCATTGTTGTGCTTATATATATATATATATATATATATATATATATATATATATATATATATATATATATATATATATTGTTGTGCATATATATATTTGATTGATATCACATAACTTAGAATCAAACAATTTTCAAAAAGAATAAAACAGTTGCAAAAAATCTTAAAACGTAAATATAAACGGAGAAACTATTCAACTCATCTTTTAATTTTACAAGCGTATAAGAGATACTCCCTCCATCCCAAATTTATTGTCTACATTTTCTTTTTGAGTTATCTAAAATTATTTATCCACTTTCAAAAATAGACAGGGAATTTAGAATAAGTGTACCATATTACTTTCATTTGAGGTTATTATTACAAACTTTAAATAAGTTATAAATTAACTATTTAATGGTAAAGTTGTCACTCTGCAAAAAGTAAGAAAGAAAAAACTGAAACGATAAGTTTTTTTTTTTAAATGTTTGCCTTTTTGTCGGTAGATATTTATTTTTATTTGGACGAAAAGAATATTATTAATATTATTTTTTTAAAAATTGAAACTGGGTATATTATTTAATATAAAAAACGAGGGGCTATAATTGGTCCCTTCATATGCAAAAACTTTGGATATATAATTGATCTATCTCATTAAATGTATAATATAATCATAGTTTTAAAATCATTAATAATGACATTTATTGCATAAAACTTAACTTTTGTAGATTAGAGATATAGATCTGAGATCGAAAAAGTGTAGTTTTAAAATCATTAATAATGACATTTATTGCATAAAACTTAACTTTTGTAGATTAGAGATATAGATTTGAGATCGAAAAAATGTATCGGATTTTATGACCAAAATTAGCCATGATAACTGTCTGATGTTTCGTCCAAAGAATGCGGCAAAATTTAAATTAGAGCGTAGATGCAAAAAAAATTAAGCGCAACAGCGTTATTAGAATTATTCGATTAAATTAAGCACAAAAGTATGATAAATGTCTGATGTGTCCTTCAGAACTTACGGTATGAAATAAATAGCTTAGGGGGTTGGCAATGGGATGTAGTGCTGCATACTATACTACACTTCTCAACTAATCTCTTTACGCTACCTTATTCCTTTACTTTTTCATACCACACTCCCTTATTTCATTGACAATGCCATACCACACTGCAATTCATACCACACTTACTTTTACAAAAAAAAAAAATACACTAAATATTACTGTTGAGAAACGGTTAAATAGTCCATACCACACGCTACATACATTACCGCATTGATCATACCTTGCCTCATACCACTACCTCGGCGGCGGTGTTGAGGTGTGGTATGGGCTCATACCTTGCCCCATACCACTACCACTGCCAACCCCCTTATGCTTTACCAAAACTTGGAATTAAAAGTAAAGTTCCGGTTTCTTTTCTTCTGTTAGTCGAAGAAAGTGTAGGTTCTATCTATTTAATATTATTTGTTTTGTAAGTGTGATTCATTTGATCCCTTGTTTCATCTGATATATAAGAGGACTATAAGGCAGGTTGGCAAGGTTAGCTAACTTTCAATATACACCTCAGCGTCACGTCAGCTTTCTCTCTCCTCTCACTCTCCTTCACCCAACTTTATCATTTACTAGTCAAGGGTTCACCAATCTTCACCTTAACTCCCATTTTTTTTTTTTTTTTTTTTTTTTTTTTTTTTTTTTTTTTTTTTTTTATACTTACACATTTAAAAACGTAAACTTAAAAATATAAAAACGTAAACTTCAAATTTAAAAACACAACGTACTAAATTAAAACGTTACATAAACTTCAAATATTAAACATAGTACATAAACCGGGAATATTAAAAGATGGATTACGGTATGGTCGGTTTGGGTAGGTTTGGTTGTATAATGATTGTGGTCGTAAGTTGCGTTGTGGGTTTGACGGTGGAATAATTCCTAGATTGAAGGTTCCTTCGGGTGTTGGGGGATTGCTTTGATTACTTCTTCGTTGGGCACGATTGATGTTTCGGAGAGTGTTTTCTTGAGACATTTTTTTGGTAAGAAAAGTATTAAAAGATTTTAGATTGTGTTTAAAAATGGTGTGTTTTGTGTTTATTTATAGAAGAAAAATTGTGGGTGTTGATTTTTAATTTTTTACTTCATGTTCAACGGATACATTTTAAATTCAATGGATACATTTTAAATGTGCAGAATTTTCGAAATTAAAGATAGGTGAAAGCTTCACCTAATTTGCTTTTGGGAATTGTGTCAAGCATGTGGAAATGGGTGAGAGCCAAGGTGCATAGCGCGTGAAAAGGGTCAGTATAAACAGACACCCCCATAGGGGGTGTGTTGACTTTTTTACCACTGACGCCGCTTGTACTGTCTGTTTTGTCGGATTGTACATTCTTTAAAAATAGGTGAGGACTCACTACTAGAGGTGTTACCATAGTATAACCCTAAATTGGGTTATGATGATGAAATCACACCCTTGCCCAAGTGGCCTAAAAGAGACTCTCCCCATCCGGACATACTAACAGCCATAGATCCGACATGGGCCCTACACATTCCTTAGCTAACAAAAAAAATATACGCCGCCGTTACTTTAATATGGGTGATGATATTTACACATAACATTTTTGATTCATACACATAAAATTCAAATGATTTACACATATAGGGAGGACATAACTGTCAATTCACAAACAAAATTATATGTATGAATCAAAAATGTTATGTGTAAATATCAATGCCATTTAATATGGGTCGCAAACTCCATTCATACAACTGGTGGTTCCAAGATGAAATAAATGTGAATTTGTATCATGTATTTGTCTTACCATACAATTCTCTCATAAGAAAAGGATAAAAGGTAGATTTGGAAATCTAGCAAAAAGCGACACATCTCAACATTAGTCAGCATCTTCGCGAAAGGCCGAAACCATGTCTTTAACTAAAAAAAAGCGTAATTATATATAGTAATAAAAGTTCAATATATATCCAATATTCCTTAAAGATGAAATTAACTAATTATGGTCATTTATTTTTTGATAAAAAAAATCATTTAAAAAAAAAAAATTAAATATCTCGCCCTTTAAATGTCCCTTGACTTTTTTTGTTTTATATTCATTGACTATAAAATTTTTGTTTGTGTATATAATACTGATGCAAAATATAGAATTATTGGGTTTTATAAAGTATTTTCATGTATAATTTATCAATATTATATAACAAACAATTATTTATGTCAAAGTATGAATAATAAAGACCAAAAAAAGTCAAGTGAATTTAAAGCGGGAGTATTCGCAAACCGTATCGTTACACAAAACGAATCATAATACGGACGAGAATTAAATTAACTTTTTATAAACGGGGACTTGATATACTTTCAACGAAATTTATTTCTATTTTTTTTTTAAATCACGTCTGGAAAAATCACATGTGATTTGTATTACAAATCACATTTGATTTATGAAATCACACATGTGATTTATGAAAATCATATGTGATTTTTTCAAAGGCAACTGAAAAAGAAAAATGAAAAAAATCATCGAAAGTATATCGTAGTGGCCGTCTACTGAAAGATAAAAAAGTACTTGTCGCAATAGTGTATTTTTTTTACTTTACGATTTGCCGTTTGCAAGATATTTTATTTTTAAAAAAGTGGTGGAAAGTAGGGTTTTTTTTTTTTTTTTTTTTTTTTTTTTTTTTTTTTTTTTTTTTTTTATAAAAAAATTAGTGATTATGATTGATTTATTGGATCTTTAGATAATTTTCATTTTACATTGATCTCAACTCCAGCCAATTATGTATGTCGATTGGTTTTAAAAAAAGAATTGAAGATTTTGTGAGAATGTGAAAATACAGTCATCGGTTAACTAAAGATTTTATGATTTATTATATACTTTTTTTCATCCCAAAATAAACTTAAATATTATTGTAAAAATGCACAAATTTTTACCTTACGTACACTTTTCACCGATCAAATACTATATTTAATTATCATATCTATTTTGATTGGTTGAACTTGAAGTTGACATTTATTTCGGATTCTTTCTTTAGACATTCAAAAATAAAAAATTTAATATGAACATTTATTTTTTGATGAAAAATACTCTTTATTGTAAATAATTTGTAAATTATATAGGTTACATTCTAAATCATTTCATTACTGATTACTTTATCCATAATTTCGAACTAATCAATTTAAAGATCCTTTTCGTAATAAGAGACCTTGGTTTTCTAGCATGAGACTATGGGTAATGGGGCGTTAAAACCTCTTTTTTTCCTCCACAGCGCCCCAACCACGCCCCTCCCCCATTACTACTAGGCGCTGAAGCTCAAAAAAAACCAATGGGGCGTTTTATCTACCACGCCCGCACCCTTTGCTTCATTTGAAAAAAATAGCCGTTTAACGGCTCTATTGCTGTTACTTTTTTTTTTTTTTTTTTTTTTCAATAAACTTTATAAATTTTACCTATAAAACCGACTTCAAACCATCAATTTTTATAAACTATCTCTCAATTTTTATAAACTATCTCCCTCTTTTTATATAACAATTTTATCACAATGTATCCCAACCGTCCAACCCGCCCATAAAATTACACCAACCCCGGTTACGTTCGTCCTCGTCGTGTTAACGAGTTTGGCGAGGGTCCGTTTTCAAACCAAGAACTTCTCGATGTCATCTCGCATTTGCCACCAAACATGCAATCGCAAATGGGGTTTCAAAATTACGGTTATGGTAACCAAAATTACGGGTTCAACGCGTATAACCAACAAAACACCTCTCAACAATTCTCGTCTCAAAACTTCGCGTCTCAACAATTTCAACCGCAACAATTCCCGTCTCAAAACTTCGCGTCTCAACACGAGCCGGTTGACGTCGAAGATTACGAGACGGTCCCGGAGACTCCACCAAGCGTTACGAAGGGTAAGAAAATCGCCGCCGCCGAACCGTCTCAACAAAAAAAGCGGTCGCATAAAAAGAAACCCGCGAACGAGCCGAAAGCCCCGATCAAGCGTATGCCTTGGACCGAGCAAGAGGAAATGTGTTTGGCACGTGCGTTGATAGAAATTGTCATGTATGCTAACGCTGGTAAGTTTAAATAATTTTTTTTAGTTACTATGTTTATGTTTAAATTTTTTTTTTTTAGTTATTATGTTTAAATAAATTTTTTAGTTACTATGTTTATGTTTAAATAAAATTTTTTATTTAGTATGTTTATGTTTGAATATATTTTTTTTATTATGTTTGTATACTTTTTTTTAGTAACTTATTATTTTATTTTTTTTCTTTCTATTGTTTAGCGGATTATCAACGGGGACACGTATTTTGGCATCGGGTTCGAGAAGCGTTTTTACCGCTATGAATGTTTGACCCGATTACCGTACGCAAGAGATGATTTCGGGCAAGTGGACCGAAATGAACAATCGGTGTCAATTTTTCAACACTTGCTACAACCGGAAAAAGAATGTCGTACCGAGCGGTGAGAGTTTGTTGGAATGGCCATACCACGCCGCTTGCAAGGAATACAAACAAGTCAAGCTTCAACCATTCCAATTCAAGGAGGTATGAGAGTACCTTCACACCCATAAAAAATGGCTAGATCAACCCCCTTTGAAAGTTCGTACAACGAGACCATCGAAACAGTCCAAAAGTGAATCATCATCCGCCCCCGAACACGATAGCCAATTGTCCGATGCCCACACGTTCAACTTAAACGACGATGTGGAAGAAGACGAAGTTGTCGTTCTCGAGAGGCCAAGGCCCCCGGGTAGGCGAAGTGCTAAAGGAAAAGGGGTTTCCTCGTCCTCGTCCAACGCCCCCGACAACAATGCGTTGAGCCAAATTGCGGCTCAACTTGCGAGAATAGGGGATGAGGCGGAGCGTCGTCGTGCACTTAAAGAAAAAAGATACAACGACCTCCAAACAATTATCAAAAGGAAAGATTTGGCGCAATTGCAACGAAGTACCGATGGGCTAGACCCCGAGGTAAAAGAAATTAACGAACAACTCAACGAATAAATCCGCCGAAAATATCGTGACGCTTAGTTTTTATTTTTATGTAATATTTAGTTGTTTTTTTTTTTTTTTTTTTTTTTAAATTATGTTTGTCGTTTTTTTTTTTAATTATGTAATGTTTTATGTTTTATATTAATGAAATTGTCTTTTTTTTTAGATCATTTAGTTTTATTTATTAGTTTTAGTGATTAAAAAAAAATTGGGTGTCACATGTCACACCATGCCCCATCTACCACTACACCACTTTTTTTTTCAAGCCCCATGGTGACCCACACTGCCACATGTCACACCATGCCCCATCTTTTTTTACACACCATTACACACGGTCTGAGCGAGTAAACTTGTGAATATTATCTAGTTCTTGGGTATGAGCTTATATTCTTTTGATGAAACTCTTAAGTATGTCTTAAACAGAAACTCAACATTTTTGGATATGGTTATCACTGAATCGAAGAGCTATATAATGTACCAAAACTATGGCAAGCTTTCAACATGCCAAAACTTTGTCCCTCACAATCCGTCAGTAAAACTCATAAATCGTTTACAAATGATGAACATATGCAATGCGAGTTTTCTTTGTGAGCTTGGTATTTTCGAAAAGAATTTAACAAAGTGAAAGTGAGATTAATATAGATCATAAATTCTTTAAAGATCGTTTACAAATGATGAACATATGCAATGCGAGTTTTCTTTGTGAGCTTGGTATTTTCGAAAAGAATTTAACAAAGTGAAAGTGAGATTAATATAGATCATAAATTCTTTAAAGATCAAATGAAGAAATCTCCACCACTAATTTTTTCATCAAATTAAAAAAAAAAAAAAAAAAAAAAAAAAACTTCAACTCAACTTTTCAAAAATTAAATATCTGACAAACCGTTAATCGTTATACGAAACTAATCAAACAATCACAACGAGAATTAAACCATCTTTATATAAAGTGGCACTTCTATATACTTTTGACGAACTTTTTTTCGAGTTTTTTTTTGGTGGTATTGAAATTTACACACTATAAAATCGCATGTCATTTGTCAAATATTTTTATTGCGTACCCTTAAACCATAAACCCTTAACCTCTAAAAAGCCTAACCTTAAAAAATCCTAACACCTAAAAAATCCTAACCACTAAAACACTAACCCCGAAAAAACCCTGACCCCTAAAAACATTAACACTAAACCCTACCCACTAAATACTAAAAACCCTAATCCTTAAACCCTGTAGAAAATCCTAAAGGCAACTTGCTTGTTGCTACTGTTATCGCTATATTCTTAGCCCGGCTTAAGCCAGATAGATTGTAGCAGTTATCTATTTCATGAAACTCAAAACTGGAAATAGCGTAGATGATATTCGAAATCACCGATTGTGTGATCTTAAAGCGAGTATCGAGAGTGTCTGGAACCTCTGACCCATTATAGACGCTCCATGAAGTAATCCAGTAGCTTTAGAGATTCTAACGGGGTTAATCGTCCGTTAGCGTCAATCCTGTCAGGATCCGTTTGAGGCTTGAACAAGATTCAATGCGCAACTCATGGGAAGTAACGGGGACCTCGTCAATAAGTCTCTACATTTTCTAATATCGCTATATAGTGTAATGACATTAAATAATAGCGCTATTAAGTGTAATGCGTGACGGAGGGCCTTAAACCCTGTAGAAAATCCGAATCCCTAAAAATACCTAACCTCTAAAAACCCTAACCCTTAAAAAATCCTCACCCATAAACTCTAAAAAAGCCTAACCACAAAACCCAAAAAAAACCCTAACACCTAAACCCTATAAGCTTAAAACCAAACCTCTAAACCCTAACTTTTAAACCTTAAAACCTAAAGCTAACCCTTGAAAAGCCTAAACATCAACCCCCAAACATCCTAAAAACCCTAAACTCCCATTAAGCACTTGTTGTTGAATTTTTAAAAACCCTAAACTCCCAAAAATTGAATCACATGTGATTTTGTAGCGTCTCAATTTCAATACAAAAAAGTAAAAAAAAAGTCTTATCGAAAGTATTTAAATATGCCCTTCTATATAAAGATGATTTAATTTTTTATCGCGATGATATGATTCATTTCGTGTTACGATTAACGGTTTGTAAAATATTTAAGTTTTAAAAAGAGGGGTGAAAGCGAGATTTCTTAGTTTGATGAAAATGAAAGGTAAACATTTGTTTATTTGATCTTTAAAAATCTGTGATCTATGTTGAATTTTTCACCAACAAAGTGTGTATTTTTAAAGTATTTAATATACTCTATTCGACCTAAAATAATTGCACTCCGACAAAAACCATACAGATTTTAAAAATATATATAATTATTAAATTTTTCTATTACTTTTTAAAGAATGACAATTTTGATAAATTAATTTAGGGGATAGTTTGGCTACAATTTTTGTTGCCAATTGACTACAATTCTTCACAAAAGAAAACACAAACAATGGATCAATTATTCACAGAAAATAATCAGGGACCCACATTTATATTACAAAATTGTATCCAATTAGTACAAAAAATTATAGCTAATATATTCCCATTGATTAATATCTTTTTTAAAGTTTGTAATATTAATTTCAACTAAAGATAATATCGTAAATCTGATCAACTTCATATATATATATATATATATATATATATATATAATATATATATATATATATATATATATATTATATATATATATATATATTGGTTCATAGAAAAGTTCATCTCGGTAAAAAAGTGAGAAAAATGTACAAATCACCCTCTCCCATTCCCCCTCCTTTTTTCCTCCTAACTACAGGGACCTGTTCGTTACTTTGCTCATTCTTTAAGGGACGGTTTTATAAATTCACACTATTTTCTTCCTTACCATATATAATGCATAATTCTTTTCAGTTTTTTCTTTTATTTCTCTGATCATACGCTCTGTGATTAAATCCTCTCGTCATAATTTATCATTTTTCTTCTTTGATTAAATCCTTCAATCAACACACTATTTGATGATCAAGGTTATTTGTTTAACTGATCAGATGCACTTGATCCTCTCGTCATAATTTCTCAAATTGAAGATCAAGGTTATGCCGATTATAGTTTAATTAGCTTATATATGTGTGTTTCTTAGTGTTTAATTGTATGGATTCTCGTTTATTATGAGTTTGGGTTTTGTTTATTGAAATTTGCTTCGGTAGTGACAGGTTTGTTCATTTATATATTGATTATAAGAGTTTATTAACATGATTCACTGTATAGAATAGTTATTTGAAACGAAATTGAGAGAAAAAAAATGCATATAAAACGTGCTTATAAGACTGCACACAAGGTGTTTGATAAAATGTGTGAATGAAATTTTATAACCGTGATGCACTAATTTCATAATGTGATGTATTTTGACTTTTCGTAAATGCGATGCCACATAGTTAATAAGTGCGATGCTATAGTTGCATATGGGAAAACTGCATTATTTGTAACAAAAATGATTAAGGATAAATATTAGGTGAAACCGATTCATGAACTTGACCTTTCTGATCGTGAACAATGTGGTCCAAGTTATCGGCGTTTACCAAAATACGTACTGAATTCTTACATCTTGTACTATAAATTAGCTATCTCATACATTATAAATTTCAGTCTAGTTAGGAATTGACCGATTTGGATCATTAACTATAGAATATGTATCCCACTTTCTAGGTTGTGGCTGCTCTTGGAACAGATTATTTCGAGTACCTTCTTCCTGACATCATCCAGAGCTCTCATCCAAAGGCACCTGTTCGTGATGTTTATTTGACACTGTTTAAGGTGAGATGGTTTTGTGAAAAATTTGATTATTGTTATTTGTATTTGGTATATCAACATAATGTTAGCGGTACTCATACGGTTTTCTATTGTAGTATGTGCAAAGACCATTGGGCGTGCAATTCCAAACTACTTGCAGCAAGTGTTACCATCCATCTTAGATGGTAAGTGCCATATCTGGAAACAACTATTATTTAGCACCATTTTTTTCTCCGTTTGCTGGTTGTTGTTTTATATTCTTCTCATAAATGTACTTTTAGTATATTGGGTTCATGTGACTAATACAACGTGCAATTTTTTAGGTCTTGCGGATGAAAATGAGTCTGTACGTGAGGCTGCACTTGGAGCTGGTCACATACCGGTGGAACATTATGCTATTTCGTAAGTTGTTTAGTTTTGTTACATGAATTGACCGACATTTAGCTTTATAGATGTTCTTTTATGAATTTACAGTTTTTTTTTATTAATAACAACTACCATTAGAAGTTAAAAAGAAAACACACAGCCTATTAACGTCTTGTCATTTTTTATCAGGTCCTTGCCACTGCTTCTTCCAGCTGTAAAAGATGGTATATTCAATGATTGGCGTATCCGTCAAAGTTCTTTTGAGCTTTTGGGATATCTCTTGTTTAAGGTAATGCTCTCAATCTCCATGTGTACTAGAGATGGCAATATGGGCTTTTTTGGTGTGATTTGGTTTCGGGAGACACATGATGGGTTGATCCGAAACACTTTTTGTTCAAAATTAATATCAAAACTAAATCTGAAATATTTTTTGTTTACTTTAAATTATACCTTACTCAAGTAAATGCACTTTCTTCTATGTACTGATGCACTTGTGTTCTTAAACGAATCTCAACACACAAAGATATCAGCTCTTGTAGATAAGAACAAAAATATGAGCAAGGCCGAAACAGGAGAAGAAGGACCCACTGTAACTGAAGATGTCATTCAGCACATCGTCTCGTCTTGGACCGGCATACCAGTTGAGAAATTTTCAACAGAGCGAAAATATCTCAGTCAAACCAAAGCTTCTTTATCATGGATGCGTGGCATACTAAACAAAGAACTCCATAATTCCATAAAAGAAGATTGTGAAGGAGTTGGAGGATTAATTGGACGAATGGTTCAAAATACGTAATCACTACCCCAATGCTTTCTCAAGCTTTAAGAGAATGTTGACCCATTTAATATTTAACATTGATGCACTTTTTATTATCAACACTGGTGCACTATTTTTTTGTAAACAATTATTTGTTTCTATGTACTGATTCGGATATTTCATTCTAATCATTTATTAATAATCATTCAATTTTTTTACTTGAAAAATAGTATATTTTCTTAGTTCAATAATTCTGCTTAATTTGAATGATTGTTTTTTTACTATATGAATTATACCTTAGCCAAACAGATGCACTTTCTTCTATGTATTGATGCACTTTTATTTTCAACACTGATGCACATGTGTTCTTAAATATTTGAAAGGCTGATAGGTGAAGTAGATAATTCATTTAAATCATCTTTTTTTTTCAACACTGTGTAAGATAATCGATCACTGAATTGCATACACTATAAATTATGATCACATAAATCCCATACATTATTACGGTAATTTTGAGGTTCAAAGAGTTGTAAACTTGGGGAAAGTACATAACTGATCAGATTAATCGACCACTTGAATCCATGAAATTATAAAGTTGGAGACACAAAGTGCAATAAATTTCCGGAGTTAAATTTTTAAAGAAAAAATGGATATAACTTAACTACCATGCTAACGTAATTGAAAAACTTGCAATACAAGAAACAACTAATAAGAAAATCATTGAGTAAAACTTAATAACACTGATTTATAAAAGGAAAAAATCTCTAGACCAAAATTTGAAGCTACTTAAAAGCCAATGCGTTCTCCCTTCGGACCTCCTCTTTTTCTTCAGGAGTGAAATCATTCTTGATGCTGAATATTTTTTGGATTTATTGTGGTGTCTTTCCCTTCATCATATCAGCAGTAATCTGACAAATATGATCCAACAGTTTCTTGATGTGGAGATAGTTGCGGCCTGAAAAAAATAGAAAACCTTTAATGGGTATCCAAAAGACAACAAGAATGTATAATTCAGGGTATTCATCGTAAGTTCATACAAAACCTGCTCCGATAAGTAACTTTACTGCCACTCGTTGGTCCAACGCCACTTGTTCATCCACTTGATCCCATCAAGCCACGAACAGACAGAAGAAATATTACCATTCACTTTATGGGAGTAGTTCTCCACATGATTGTATGCAACAAAAAATATAAATGTAAAAAACAGATAGGGTAATGTATAATGTTGATGCACTAATATATAATACGGATGCATTAATGTATAATCTTACACTATGGATGTCCTGATCTAACAAACAAATGGGGTAATGTATAATGCTGATGCACTAATGTATAATACAAATGAAGTAATGTATAATCTTACACTATGGATGCCCTGATCTAACAAAACTAGAAAAATAGTTTCTACTCTAAAGGGGTGTATAAGAGCGGGTTTTAGAGGACTGTGTTTGGACATATTGCTTCTGTTTGAAGTTGTAATATACAAAAAAGGGCATTCCATGAATGGTATGAGAAGATTTTAACTTTAATTTGATCCAATCAGATGCATAATCTGATTTAATCAAAACATACATAAAAACGTGCAATTACTAAATAATCAGTTACATCACACAAACCTATAACAACCCCTAACAATATGGAACATCCAAAAAAGTAAACAGAAATTTGCAGCAAGTGTAGTCTTGGGTGTACTCTAGAGACCAAAAAAAAATTATCGAATTATCTAAAACTATTTTTATATGACATCAACTATTCGACAATTCTTAAAAAGCAACTTGCTAGTAGCAAGTCATTAGAGAAAGAAGTGACAACTAATAAAACCATCTACAAAAGGAACATATTAAGAACAGACTAAAACTCATTTTAAATATCAGCAGTGATTTATTATGAAGAAATAAGATATAAATGAGTAGATGTTACATGTTCCCCTTCCAGAGGATTGGGTATGTTTTCAACAAGTAAAGGTTCTTGTTGCATAGGATCTGGATTTAAAGTTTTGATAACCTGTAGGTGTGGTCGCTACGGCTAAAAAACACATCAAAATAAACAATAATTAAAGAAATCAGCGTTCAACAAGGTATAATGCAAACCAAAAAGTAAGCGTTCAACAAGGTATAATGACAAACAGGTGATATTTCATGATACCATGATGCACTAATCAAACAATTAACCAAACAGATGCCTTCAATTATTTCAATATGCTCTTTATATAACAAACATATGCTCTTTTCATGATACCATGATGCACTAAAGTTTTATTTCACATTCAATAATCAAACATTTAAATTCACAGATTCCTTAAGTCATTTCATTATGTTATTATCAAACAAACATATTTTTTTTCATGAAACCCTGATGTACAAATCAAACAATTAACCAAACACATACCTTTAATTATTTCGCTATGCTCTATGTTAACAAACAAATGCTCTTTTCATGATACCCTGTGCATTAATAAAAAAAAAAAAAAAAAAAAAAAAAAAAAATCTTTTCATTATACCCTGATGACCTAATAAAGTTTTAAAACTGATGCCTTGATGCCCTAATACAATCTTGCCTCAAACAAACAAGTTGATGCCCTAATACATTCCTAAAGTAGATTACTTAAACAATCAAACAAATTGATGCCCCAATACAGTCTTAAAACAAATGATATTTTTTTACATGATACCCTTATGCACTAATCAAACAATCAAACAAACATGACTGACTGACTTGGGGAGAGCAGAAGCATACCAGCTACATTGCAGTAGCAAAGAAGACCAACTTTTTCAGGATTATGCTGGACTATGGGTAGAATTATAGGCAGGTCAGAGGCAAATTTAGAGGCTTTGAACGCCACATTATGTCATGGGTGGCTTTTAAGTTTTGACCAAATCAACTTGCTCATGTTTTAGCTAACACTTTAATCATGTTTCATAACTTTTGCAATAAACTACAACCCAAAAAAGCCCACTTCCACATAGAGGGGATGAAATTGCCTGTCCATGTTGGATTACAAAATACTTTGATATCAGTACTCTAAATACACTAAACATAACAAATGAATCAATAAAAATACATTGCAAGCTCAGTTAGAGAAGACCATCATTAACTTGAATTATATAAAACATGAACATCTGAACCAATACAAAGACACGCAAAACCAATTAAATCGGAAGAACGACATACCATACGAGATATTGGTCTTGCAGTTCTCCGAGGAAGGTTTTCCAGCAGCTTGCTCCACTTTGGGGTTGTTTCCTTCTCTACATCACATATAAAGTTGGAAAATCCTTATGATAAGTCCCAATTAACCAGTAAAAAATATTAATGTGGTACAAGTAGTTGTTGATAATCCTTTACGTACTAACAGAAATGGATTCCAAGTATTTCCAAAGATTAACTAAACATACAAATGGATGCCCTACTATGACCAACGATGCACTAAAGATATAAACAAATACACTAAACAAACACAATGATGCCCTAATGTGTTCATTGATGCACTAAACATACAAATTGATGTCCAAGTATGTCCAACGATGCACAAAATATACAAATGGATGCCCTACTATGATCAATGATGCACTAAACTTACAAACTGATACACCAAACATAACATACACATTGATGCCCTAATATCTTCATCGATGCACTAAACATACAAACAGATGCACAAGTAGTTCGAACAATGCACTAAACGTACAAATGGATGCCCTACTATAACCAACGATGCACAAAACATACAAACGGATACACTAAACCTAAACACTGACGCCTTAAATATCTGCCGATGCACAAATAATACTCACCAATGCCCTAATATGTTCATTGATGCACTTAACATACAAACCTTTAACCTGATGCAACAACCACAAACACAGATGCACTAATACAACTTGGTGCCCTAACGTGTAATCTGATGTTACAAATTTACACACAGATGCCCTAAGATGTCATATCATTCAATATTAAACACATATGCAGCAAATTAGTGCATCGCAGTTATAAATCTTACTCAGACATTTTATCAAAACAACTAGTGTGCAACTTTTAATAAACATATTTTTCATGCATTTTTTTCATCGAATTTGTTCCATATCTAGTAGAAAACTAAAATAACATAAAATATAAAAAATTTGTAATTAAGTATTTTCAGGTTATAAAAACTGAAAGGTTACATAAATAAAAACTTATTCTAGTAGCTAAAATTGATAATTATACACAATTCTAGCATGTTTAAGTCAACAATATGAACCAGAAATTTGAAGTCAAACACATGAACAGGAAGATCAATTCGTGAAGAAAACTAACCTGATTGAGAAGTGATGGTATAATGCTGTGGTGGAGGTATGGTGTTGATGCCGTTTTGGTGCGGTGTTTTTTGGCGGCGCTGCGGTGGTTGTGTGGTGGTGGCGATGGATACGGTGAGTGGGAGATGGTGAGATGGTGTGTGGTGTTGTTTTATCTGATTAAATCATGTTCCCCCTTTCTTTTTTTATTTTTTTATTTATTTTATTTATTTTTTATCTTTTACCCCAAAGTTTGAAATGTTTTCATAATCTACCCTATAACTTTTTTTTCTCACTTTTCTATCTAGTTATACTTTTCTCTAGAACCGTACCATATATATATATATATATATATATATATATATATATATATATATATATATATATATATATATATATATATATATATATATAATATAATAGATAAAGATTAAATAAAAAGACAAATATCCGTACATTACGTAAAAAGATTTTTTTTTTTTCAAAAAGTTAGCGAAAAAATCCAAAAAAATTTCACAAGATCGGGTATGTTGTTGCATGAAAAAGTTGTAAAGGAAGTTTTTCTAAAAGTGGATACTTTTTCCAAAAAAATACGTTTGTGCATTAAATCGCTTTTTTTTCATTAAAAATTCGTTTTTTACCCAACTCCTTTGACTTTTTTCATCAAAATAACATTGCACATCAAACTAAAATAAGTTGAAAATTTTGTGCATCAAAATTATTTTGCGCATGAAAATTCATTTTTTGTGCATTAAAAAAACATATAAAAACTCAAAATTAGAAAAACTTCTTTCACAAAAGTTTTATGCACCAATATACCCAATCTTGTTGAATTGTTTTGGATTTTTTTGTTAATTTTTTGAAGAAAAAAAAAATTACGTAATGTACGGATATTTTTCTTTTTTATTTTAACTTTACCATATATATATAAATATATATATATATATATATTTATATACACACACACACACACATACATACAATATATACATAACAGAATGTATGAGTTAATGCATAAATAATGCCCAGTAAGCGGCCTTAAATGCCACCTCATAATTCCACCTAAGCACACTCTGTTCATAAAATTTATTTGTGTAAAAATTTATGGTGCAAGATTCGAACCTATGATTTGTTGGTTCATTAATTAATAATTTTACCACTAGACCAACTTAACTTTTGAGATATATCTTTCAAAACTATAAATATAATGTTCAAGAGAATATTAATACCGGATTTATATAAGAAGATATGCATAATGTATAGAAGATATCTTTTACTTAAATATAGTTCCACGTACAAAAAACAATTTAGTTTTTTCTGGTTTTTGTTTGACTAATAGTTCCACGTACACAAAAAAAGGTAGCCTCTTTTCTCTCAAAACCCTAATTATGAAACTTTGTTACTGTGCATGCATATGTTAGTTTCTTTGCAGGTTTTGCAAGACGTAGCCTTCTTTGAACACATGTTGCTGTAATGGATCTTAAAACAACATGTAGGTCCTTTTAGAACTCATAGTAATTTTGCAGGTTTGATGCATGTTTTGTTTTGCTTATTTTGTCTATGTTCTAATTTTGCAGGCTGTCTACAAAAGGTATCAGCAGTTTTTATTTGCATTTTGAATTGGGGTTTTGATTATTGTACCAGCAGTTTAATGATTCATGAACCACGTATGAAAAATCAAAGGAATTTTTTTTTTTTTAATTAATGGTTTTTTTGGTAGATGCATTAGTTATTACTTATTCAATCTGTTTATCATTCCAGCTAACCCAACACAAAACAACACAACACAACACAACACAGGTATTATCAATTTACCAATTCCTATTTATATATCGCATCAATTCTAATCTCATAACCCTTAATACTATTATTCTTCCTTGATTTCAAAAACCCTAATATCTTATGATCCAGTTGTTGTTGTTCTAACATTTTAATTTTTCAATAACAGATCTGGATGTCGTTAACATACCATTTGCTGCTAGGGTTTTAATTGGGTATATCTATTATAAATCCTTTTTTTAATTTTATTTATTGTTTTCATATAAAGATTTTATTTTGTTGATTTAGGTAGTGTTTCAGAATTAGTTGTTTTGTTATGAGTTTTCTAGTTTTGATTTAGTTGTGAATGATTTACAGAAACCTAGTGAGGCAAAATTGGAGGCAATTATGTTTAAGTAGCATTTGTTTCAATATATTTACCTATGACACCTTGGTTTTTGCAGAAGTTCTAGCCATGGACAACCATGGACTGTGGTATGAATTCAATTTCCATTTTTCAGTTTAAATCCTTGTGAATAGCTGTATGCAAAATAAATTTCCGCGTTGTTAAAAATTTATAGACGAGTAGATGCTATTGCACTAGTACAAAAATGGGATTTAGTCACACATGCAGTTTTTCGAACGGCCACACAGTAACTTTTTTATGTGACTAAATGTACCAGAATAAAATAAACAGCCACACTTGATCCAACTTGTGTGACCATTTCGGAATTACATCTGAGGCTACAGCCACACATTTGAATATTTTCGTGACTAGCGGTATCTGGTAAAACTTGTTTTGATTTTTTAGTCACTTATAATTTGGGACGTGTGACGGATACAAATTGGTTTGAAACATTAGTCACACTATATATTTGAATATTTTCGTGACTAGCGGTATCTGGTAAAACTTGTTTTGATTTTTTAGTCACTTATAATTTGGGACGTGTGACGGATACAAATTGGTTTGAAACATTAGTCACACTATATATATACATATGTGACAAATATATGTCACATAATTGAAAAGTGTGACCAAAATCCATATATGGTCACATGAAGTAATTGTGTATGTGGCTAAATCATATACTTAAGTTTGTTACACATTATTTAAATGTGACTGCTAGTTTTTGTTGAAAATTTAGCCACATGAATTTGAAATGTGTGACAACTGAAAAGTAAGTTTGAAGCATTAGTCACGATATGCATTTAAAAGTGACAAATATATGTCACACACTTGAACAGTGTTACCAAATATCATATATGGTCACACTTTTACTTTTATAGTTCAAATGTTTTATAAACTAATTTTACAATATTTCTAAAATTTTGATATCTCCCTCACATATTTTCACTACTCCCGCTCACTTTTTTCCCCAAAAATCAAATTTACATTTTTATTGTCCCTCCAATAGTTATAGTCACGTATTTTCACTACTCCCGCCCACTATTTTCACTACTCCCACACTTTATCTCATCCTCTTTCTCTCTTCTCTGCCTCCAACCACAAACCATCATGGTTTTTCTTTGCTAGTCACCTCTCACCACAAATTTATCCACCACAGACCCTCGTTGGGGCGTAGTATCAACAAAGATAATGAATTTACGAGATCTTGATGCCTTCACCCCAGTGAACTCATGCGGTTCCGACGTGCCCAGAGACCAGAGGTAAATCCGTACAGGGCAAGCAGTGATTCATTTTCCGTCATTTCAGGTATCTGTCATGATTCTATAATCAAAACACACAATTAGATTCAATCACAAAGAATCAAATCGTTTGTAAAAAAAAAGGAAAGAGAGTGTACAGAGTGATAATTAGGGTTAGGGTTTTGAATTTGCAAGGTGAGGGGTTTTTGTGATTCGACCTGGAAAAAAGAACTGGTGTTTGTTTGTTTGAATTAAAAATTCAGTTGAAGGTATTGACGGATTTTATTTTTATAAAAACATTAGTTTTGATGGTATTGTACTTAAACTGATCATAATAGAATCAATATCGGTTATCTATATACTGTTCGATCATTAGAGTTTTGTTTATATTATTGTTGATGTGAGATTGCTGCGTTTTGATTGTCGATTTTCTTTGAAGCTTAACTGTTCCATTATAATCGGATTTGAGTTTTTGGCTGGCACCTACTACTCGCAGAATGCTTGCTTTGGTACCTGATTTATTGGGGTAAGGTCACTCGTATACTCTGCTCTACTATCTTTGGCTATGGTCAACTATGGGGTGCATTAACGTGTATTGGTTATGTTGTATAGGTCTGTAAGGGGTTACTTTAAGTTTGCACCACCTCCGTTTGAAAAAATTTATTGGCTCGGTCACTAGTGGCATGTATAATTACTTGTAAATCTTGCTTTGTTTGGTAGGTTACGTCAATTAGTTCAAACAAACAATAGGAAGTTGGGTAGGTTACGTCAATTAGTTCGATTCTTAATGTCTTCTTATATGTTATTGCAGGCTAAAAAGAGGAAGTTGGGTCTCTTGGAGGATGATGATGCTGATATCACTGATTTAGCTGAGCAGGTTTCTGCAAAAGCAAAGGAATTTGGGGTGAAAAATCCTGTTATCACTAATAACCCCAGGTATGAAATTTATAGCTTTACCATTTTCTTACTGCTCCAAGGCATTTCTGGATGTTGTTTTTTTAATTCTTTTGGATGTTCTTGGGAAATTCAGAGAGGGCGTTTTTACAAGGAGTTGGCTAAAGTTATTGAAGCATCAGATGTCATTTTAGAAGTGCTTGATGCTCGGGATCCCATTGGTACTCGCTGTCCGGATATGGAAAAGATGGTACTGAAAGTTGGTCCCGAAAAACATCTCATATTACTAATTTCAGGGACGAAATTCCTTTAATGGGGGAATGATGTAACAACTGCCATTTGGGCCTGTTATTTTTATATAACTATCTAATAGAACTTGAGCATAAATGGTCATATCAATACCTATTGTCATAAACAACCAATGTGACATAGATGGCAGCCAGTTAGATGGCATGTGACATACAACTTTTCATTCATTGTGACACAGATCAAACTTTTCATTCATTGTGACACAAATCAAACACAATAAATCTTTGCACCAAACTTTACCAACCTTCTTACACATAAGTAAAGAACTTTAAGCTGCGAGAATGAAGAGTTGACTAGTCAATATCAGTACCTATACTTTAACATAAAAAGCTACAAATACACATTTATCAGACCAAATATACCTTCAGTGCCTTCTCAAGGGCATGACATATCACTTGCACACAAGCATCACCTAAGAAACAGGATGATTTAATATATAAATTCCTACGAACGAAGAACTAAAATGAGAATATGTGTAATACCTTCCTGGTCTGGTTGATCAACTATATCCGAGCAAGGAACATATAGATATGGCAAAGCCTGCATCACAATCAATATAGTATCCAACAATAACTAGTTAACAAGAAGCAATCATATGATGATAACACTTCATCATAAAAACTGAGATTTGATTTAAGAAAACTATCCATCAGGCACTAAAAGCATGTAAAAATACCATTGACCATAAAAATAATGATGGAGAATGTGGAGCCAACGCCATGACTTGTATGACACTTAGAAGAAAGGAAATTCAATGGCAAATATAATGTAAAAATACCATTGACCTTTTGTAACAACAAGTTTTTAGAAATCGTTGAGCCTGTTGTTTTTAGAAATCGCCATAGAAAAACACTACATTTGATTGTATAAAGGGTTTCAACCGGTTATGGTGATAAATTGGTAATTTTTTTGGTGACAAATTGACATCAATGTATTAGAGATTGACATTAGTATATGACGTTAGAATTGAGGATTATGGCATTCAAAATTTTTTTCATTTATTAAATATATAAATTATAAAATATATTTAACTAAAATATGATTTATCTCTCCTAAACCACTCCAAATCCAGAATCCAAATCCTAATCCAAGTTTCGGGTTATAACTGTGTTTCTACAAAACTTGAACCCACTATTTGACCGTTGCATCAAATTCAAAAATTATTTGAGCGCTTGATCTCCCACCAACCAAACATCAAACCTAAAATCAAATCATCTGAAGTTGAAAGGAAATGGAGATTTTGAATGTTTCTGGTAAAATTCTAACTTTCCATATTATGCCGATTTTGATGTTAATTAGAGTTTTATTCATGTTTTTGATAATTTAGGGCTTATTCATTATGATTTTGATAACTTTACTTTGTTCATCAGTGATTATCTTATTGTTCATCAGTGATTATCTATCCTTTATAGCATGGATGATAGCTTGCCTTATGGCATGGATGAAAGTTAGTGAGATTGGATCCAAGGCTAGAAAAGATGGAAAGTAAAGTATGTACGAATGTTATGTTGGAAGCATATAAGTAGGACGGTTTATGGTTTCTTGATTTAAATGGATTGGGACGCCTTTTCATTTAAATGAAGAATTGTAAATCGCCGAACCATGAGTTTATAATTCCTTATTCACATAGATTGGGACGCCTTTTTATGTAAATAAAGAGTTATAAATGAGTGGGCTTATGTGTAGCCGATATGACATGAGTACGGATAGTGATATGAGAAAGTAGAAAACTAAAACAAGTTAGACGTCATAAGAAAAGATAGCTACGAATAAAATATATAGTGGCGTTAAGGTCATGTGTGGAACCTTAAGATAGACGTCTAAAATGAGTTATGCATTAAATTGATAAGTTAATTGATGAGTATTCCCAAGTTTAGTAAGAAAGTTTGTTTAAGTAATGCGTGAGTAAGAGATTTTGGAAGTGCCGTTTATATGGTACTTTGTATATTTTGAGATAAGTTGCCGGTTTTTGGTATAGTCATGTGTTAGTACTATGTGAAATGCGAAATTGGCCGGTAAATGATTTTATGTTATGGTTAGTGCATGGGCGTATGTTGTGTTTATAGTGATGAAGTTTGACTCATATAGAGTCAAAGTAGTAGATATTTCCGGATGACAAGTCGTCATTGCTGGAAATCTTGGATAAGTTTGCGATGAGAAGTGTGTTTTAAGCGAATTATGAGTTATGTTTGCGTATAGTGAGTTTAAAATTTGCAAGATCAATTAGATCGTTGCAAGGTAATGGCCTTGAGAGCATGAGAACAAGGACATGTATATGTCGTGAATTTAGTTTTGGATAGTTTTAGACGAGAGATTTCGGGGACGAAATCTAAATAAGGGGGGTAAGAAATTGTTAGACCCGTTTCCCGGGTAGTGGGACCCCACCCTAGACGAAATGGACCGGGTCTAAATGTGGTTGTTTAAGGGCAAATGGTTATAGTGTAAACTGTTAAGTGTTAGTCTGTTATGGCCTAGATGCGGCGCATCTAGGAAGTTACATGCGGCGTATAGTAGAATGAAAGTAGAACCGACTTGTTATAGTCCATGCGCCGTATTGGAGAAGGAGATACGGCGAATATAAGGGGTAGCATGGATGCGGCGTATCTATGAAGATAGATACGGCGCATCGACCTTAAATAAGCAGAATTGACTAAATTGCCCTTGTAGCTATAAACTTCCCCATTTATCTTTAAGTTTCCACACTCTCCTGTAAAAGAGAGTGTGTTTTCTGTGGGTGTCGAACCAAAAGAGAAAGAGAGGGAAAGATGATGAGATGATGATGGTTTAATGGTGATAATTCAAGGGTTAAGTCTATAGTTTGTTCCTAGCATGATTATCAAGTAAGTAATCCCTCTCAAGTTAGTGATTTAAGTGGGAAATCATCATATGATGTGGGTATGATCATATGGTGATTTGGTTAGCAAGATGATTATAGTTTGTTCCTAGCATGTTATGTTGTTAGGTTATTATTATTTATGAAGGATGATGATGATGATGATGATGGATCTTGATGATGATGTTCTTGATGTGTTGTGTAGCTTGGTTTGAGGTAAGTAAAATGATAGTAACATGTGTTATATGGATTTCTAACATATGTGTTATGTATGTTGTATGACAAGTGGTATGGATTATGGAATATGATTATGTGATGCCATGTATATGGCTTATGTGATGACTTGATGTTATGGTATATGATGATGTTATGTGCTATAGTATATACTATATACCATTTTCTTTTGAATATTCTAAGTGTCAAATAACATTAATAATTAGTTTCATAGTAGCTGCAACAAAAGTAATTACTAAAGGGTAAAATGAATTTACTTAATTACCCTATAAAAAAAATCTTCACAAGGAAGGTCTTTTAAGTCATTCAAGCAACTTTTAACAAAAGAATCACATCTAAAAACTGTCTTCTACAGTCAGTCATATCACAACTTATTATCTGGTTATAAGTTTATAATGCTCAAGAATGCATAATAATTCTCTGTCATTTCAGTTGCTTATATCTGTCTTTGAACTTGGATTTTAGATTTGGTTCCTCGTGAAGCTGCTGAAAAGTGGCTAAAGTATCATAGAGAGGAGTTGCCAACAGTTGCCTTTAAGTGTAGCACTCAAAAGCAAAAATCTAATCTGGGTTAGAAGTCTGCAAAGGCTGCAAAAAAGACCACCAAAATTTTACAAACCGTGAGCTTTGAGGAATCAAAACGGGTCAGTTTGGGTTAAGCTGTCAGAAAAATCATCACGTGTGCAATCTCTCTGCATACGCGAAATGATAGTACGACTTTATATATATTCACTTTCCTAATTTTTTTGTACGACTTGATATATTTGACATTTAGGTTGACTTAATATCAGGGAACAAGAGTGGAATATATATAAAAAAGAGCTTATGGAGCTTGTTGAAGTTGGCATCTTAACAGAAGATGACATTGAACAGGCTACAACTTCAGCATTCAATCCTGTAATAAAATTCAAATGTGAGTTAACCTTTAACCAAACTTTTGAATAATGGTTGGTTCATACTACTTAACTGAAAAACATCGTTACTTTCTAACTGGCAGAACAGATGCGGATTTGAGACGGAAGGAGAGATATGGGTTTTAAACATTCTTAACCTTGGTGTTTCGTAAGTTCGTGACTATTGTGTTTAAACATTCTATATTTGCTTCATTGATGATTTGATAACTAGTTATTACTTGTAGGCCTGCAAAGCTTATAGATATCATGAGGGATCGGTTCACTTCTCTTGGTGCAGTAATCTTTGACAATTGAAGTGTCTCTAGCATAAATGTTTATCAGGATATAGCAGTAAGATCTTTAATACCAAAGTATAATTTTGTTAGTTAATTCTAATACATAACATAGTGTGTAACCATTTAAAAACTCTATATGAAGGTATTGCAACTAACGGAGGGAAAGATTTTGTCAGCTAGCCTAATAATCGATGCAATGGGAAATTTTTCGCCGGTACTTAAACAGGTTATGGCATATTCGTTAATATGTGGTAGCTTAAAAACATAGCTACCAGATATTTAATAAAGTAGTCTGATATATAATTATTTATCCATAATCACAGATTAGAGGAGGAAGGAAGCCAGATGGCGTTTGTCTTGTTGTTGGTTCCTGTTGTCGTGGTTTCAAGGAAAATTCTAATAGTGATGTGATATTTAGTAGTGCTGAAGCCAAACCGGTTGGACGCTCGGAAGCACAATACTTTTGGGAGGTAAATTTTCTAATAGTGTTGTGTGAAAAATGGACGGGTTGATAACTTTGGTAATGGCTGAAAGTTGAAACAGTAGGCTTGATAACATTTAGTCCAAGGTACTTGCATTTCATATTTCTATGTATACATGCCATTTCCGAGGCCCAACTCTTTACATGTGTACAGGCATTACTCCCGTCAGGAATTATTGGCAGTGTTAGAGGAATATGTCATGTTGCCCAACCTGGTATGTTTCTTTCATATATGCTTGAAAGCTATTTTACATGTATTTATTCGGTAATGTGCGCAATGTGTCATTATTGAGAGTCTTGAGCTATTAGTATTGTCCAAACAAATTTAGCAAATAGAAAAACCGGTTTGGGATGTATTGGTTTTTAAAATCTGTGTGGCATTCGACACTTGCAGTTATGGGATATATACATGGTCTAATCCACAACAGCAAGAGTGATTTACTCTCGTGTGCTTATGTGATTATGATGAAAACTGTATGCTCTGCTGTTTCTGAACTCTACTTTAATAGATAGATTTATCTCTAGGTTGTTAAAGATCGGGAGTGGTTAAATGATATGAATCCCTGAAAAATACTTGTGGGTAAAGTTGTATTGCTCCAAAAAAGCTCTATGTTGATACTGAAATGAAATTCACAAGTAAAATGCTTGGTATCTTGTTTGGAGCTTGGATGTATATGAGTAATTATCATTTTGCGAGTCCTAATTTAATTTTGTAATGAACTAACAGGTGAGATTTAGTATTTGTGAAATTTATATTGTAAGATAGACCTGCTCAATGTTGCTTTTTACTGAATTGTTGTTTTGACATGCCGTGACAGGAGAGGGGAAGAACACTCCTTCATTTTGAAACCGGCAACATCATTGTGGAGAAACAGTAAGGGTCAAAGTGATAAAAGTCCTCGATCATCACAGTCACAGGCTAGAAATGCAGTGTCAAGTGCTCACAGACCCTCAGATTTCTAGCTTGCTGACAAGTATGCAGTTCTAGTATCATGTCGATGCAACTATACGAGTAATTAAGCTACTTCCTGAATGTATTGCACACACACACATTGATGATTTAGATTCTTGATGTATTTAGGCTATCTTGTAAATCGTCACATAGCTACAACTGATGATGTCATTGGAAATCTGTTATTTGCAGATCGTTTGATTGTAATCATGGCGGGGGCTCTGGTTCAGTCTACCAGCTTTCCTTCAACGGTTTCTGGTGAAAACAAAGTCCGTTCAAAAAGATCCGGTAGAACAAAAGGTCAGGGGTGAAGATGATGTATAGCTTACAAACTCCCGCAATGACAGTGAGATCATTCTCTTGTTTACGTGGCCCGGATTTTCATTCAAAGGTTGCAGCTGCCACATCTGTTCGCAGACCAAAGCCTTCTCGAATAGTGCCTACTATTAGTTATAAGTTAGTACTGTCGCTTTAGACAACTTGCTAGTCTATTAGTTACAACTGTTAGTTATAAGTTAGTACTGTTGGTTCATATAGTTAGTACTGCTTATATGATATGTATCAGTTATATACATTCCAATTTTATTGTATTTGAATTTGTTTTGATATATATTTGAATTTGTTTTGATATATATATATTGATTTCTTAAATGTGACTAAAAGATGTATATAGTCACATTTATTAACACTTTTGGTCACTGTTTGTTTAATTCGTTGTGTAACTAAATATTACAAAAGGCCACACAAACTAAAAATTCATGTGACCATTGGATGATCAATAGTCACACAAAATACAAATTTTTTCACTTTAAACCAAGGTTGTCAGGATCATACGATCCTATGATCCTACGATCCTACACATACAAAACGAGCAGGATCGTTATGGGATCGTAATTCAGGTAGGATCGTGGGATCGCTCGTAGGATCGCGAACGATCCGATCCTGTTGTTAGCCTTTTTTTTTTTTTTTTTTCAAAAAAAACTGTTTTTATCTAAAAAATATATATTTATAACTTGTATAGATAAATAGTGTTAGATTGTCAATACACCAATCTGATTTATGGCCAACATCGAAGTTAAGTGGAGAAGGTTATTGTCATGATCACATGAATTTATTCAACTTCGATATGGTAGCAAATGGTCACATGCGTTATGCGATAATTATGATTCAAGTTTATAAATTAACAATTGTACATCTAATATTTGTGATGTTTCAATTGTTGATGAAGTAATATCAATTATCAAACATGAGGGTCAAATTGAACGAAGAATAAATAATGAGCCGACATTCTATGTAATCCGGAAAGCCAATTGTAAAGAAAAAAAAGTATTACGAAGTTTGAATGCAAGTGGGTATTATAAACTATGAACTTTGAAGCTCTAAGATTAATGAGTATTGATTTCTACTTTTCTAGTAAGTTATTATGCTGAGGTTGCTTAAAGAAGTAGCCATGCATAGGACAAGATGTCAAATGTAACTGAAATCATGGCGCTAATCCATAAGATTTTTGAGTTCTGTTTAATTTGTGACTATTTTGGTTGTGAACTTGATTTTAAGCTGCCACAAATGAAATCCTTGCAACAAATCGCAGAAATTATAAAACCATGTTTGAAGTATGGCTTATGTTTTTGAGAGGAAGGTTTTTAAAAATGGTTTGTATACATATGTAAAGGAAAAGCCGAAAACGATCCTAGGTAGGATCCGATCCTACGATCCTACGATCCCGATCTTGCAAAGCCGAAAACGATCCTAGGTAGGATCCCGATCCTGACAACCTTGCTTTAAACAGCATATGGTCACACTTATTAACACTTTTGGCTACTTTTTGCTTAATTGTATGTGACTAAATACCCAAAACAAACATGCTTTGTGTGACTAAATATTACAAAAGGCCACCAAAAAAAAAAAAAAAAAAATCATGTGGCCATTGGATGATCAATAGTCACACAAAATACACATTTCTTTACTTTAAACAGCATATGGTCACACTTATTCACACTTTTCGCCACTGTTTTTTAATTTGTATGTGACTAACTCCAAAAAAACAACACACGTTGTGTGACTAAATCATCACAAACGTCACATTTATTATATATTCATGTGACTATAAAGTGTTTACGGTCAAACAAAAATGATTAATCCAACAAAACTTGTGCCTAATTTGTCACACATATTCAGGTTTTGGTCACTCTTTTTCAATGAAAATGGTCACAAACTAAACAATGTGACCATATGGCACCTACGGTGGCGCGACTTTTTGTCACACACACCCAAAAAAACGTGTGTGACTATATGCATATAGTCACACATTTTTGGTGTGACCAATACCAGTTTTTGTACCTGTGTTGTTTGTAGGCGAAAAAGAAGCTTGCAAAATACCTAGGTGTTGGTAGCTATAAAAACAATGTTCAAAAATTAAACTATGTTTATTAATGTGATTTAAACATGTAAAAAAAATGTCTAGGATTGCACTTCAGCTCTCTGTAAATGCTCCGGTTTGTATAAATTTATGGTGTTTAGTGTTTAAAATTGCAGTATTGATTTTGGTATGAAATCTATATGGCGCTAAGGGGCTATGAGATGGGGACTCATAGTGAGTAGATTGCTTCTAGATATGAAATCAGGCTCACAAAATCACCGGTGACGCCTTGGACATCAAATTTTATCTTGGTACACCCTTTACAATTGTTTATTTTTCACTTTTTAAAACATTGTATGCTAATAAAAAGGTGAGTAAAAGCTCATGTGTACTATGAGGCTCCTCCACTTAGCTCAGTCATGGTTGACTATATAAAGTGGACTACTGACATGGACGTGGTCAAAGAAAGTGCTCCCAGCTTTGATCAAAGAACATGAGTGTTGGAGTTCAGGTAGAAGCCGCTGTTCATAGAATCCGTTGAACTAATTGGAGTTATTGTTTTAGGCACTCTAAATCTCGCACCTTTGGGTTGGATATTTGACCTGTTTACTGTGTTTTCTACTTTCTCTAGGATTCCTTACAACCATATATGGGCAAGAGGACTCTTGAGGTGCACTGAGGAAAACATCATTGTGGTTATGTGGAAATTTTGAACAAGTATCTATGGAAGAATGACATATTGCATGGATACACAGTGGATGGATTAATCAGAGTGCATATAACAATGAAAATCCATTGCTAGAATTTAATGTTGCAACACAGGTTTCTATTCCTACTTTATTTTACCATAAAATTAAGATTTGGCTTGAATCTAGCTTATATGGGCTGCTTTTGTTATTTTTAACCAGCTAGATGATTTTCCTCGCATCAGTAATTCATGAAATGTATGGCTATTGGTATTCATGGTAGTTATTTACTATTCCAAGCAATTGTTTTATTCATCAAATAATAAAGTGTCGTTAAACAAGTGCAACAAGTAATTTCAGTCCAACAAACCGCTGCACTAATAACAATGCCGTTAAACAAGTCCAACATATAATCTTTTTAGTATAAGCATTGTTGTACAGTGTTACTTGCATCCGGATCATAGTTTGAATATGCCATTTTTTTTTGCTTATATCACATACATTTTTTTTTAATTCCCATTGACCAATAAAGCAAATATCAGTATTTTTGGTGTAAATCTTAGAACTTATTTGTAGTTTGAAATTTGGCCGGATGAATTTGGAGTTGTAAGTTTCATAATTATATGTGCTTCATTACTGAATTTGTAATTTGTAAATTGATTGATATTTTTTATTGGGGGTTCTATTGGTTATTAATATTTTTCTTATTAATGTATAAAATTGTTGATAAAAGAGGTATTATTTAGCGGATGTATAGCATGTTACTTGTGATACATATGCAAAGTTTCATTTGCGTAAAATATGAAAGACAATTTACATTACACTCACTCTTCGTGACGTGCTTTTGTCACCTATATTAATCGAATAAAAAATAATAATAATAAAAATAAAAAAAAAAAAACTAATTGCAATTGTGCTAGCGACAGATGGGATCGTCCTACGAACCAATGCATGTAAACTATTTGACTACCTATCGAGCTGAACTCCTATATACAGGATATAAATGACGGCTTAGGCTACACTGTTTGTTATAAATTTGTTCCTATTGTAGGTACTAATGAAGTTCCACAAAAAGGTTCTAGCGGTACGCATGGCAACAACAAAGAATCACAACTGCGAATGCCAAAAGTAAGTCAACCATGGTTTGTAAGACTCAGTTGATAAGGATTCGTCACGTCATGCGATTTCAGTAAACTCATAGACACAACACTACACTGATCTTTATAAATTTGTTGCTGCTGTAGGAATTAATGAAGGTCCACAAAAAGGTTCTAGCAGTATGCATGCCAACAATAGAGAATGGCAACCGTGAATGTCAAAAGTAAGGTGACCACCATTAGTAACAGTGACTTGGTAACCTTGAGGTTTGTGCTGAACCACATGGTGCATCTCATTACGGGTAAGAATCTTTTGGTTATGGTGTGAGAAGTTGAAGCAGAATGTGACGCGGCTGAGGTTAAGATGCAAAAGGCGTTGGAGATGCAAATTGCTGTAGAAGAGGAATGTGTAGGTTTGCTAGAAAGCCTTGCAGTGGTGATTTTGGGATCTTTTTTAATACATGTTTATTTGTTTACTTGTTGATCCTCATTTGTTGTGTCTTTATGTTTTACTATAGTACCATAGATACCCGTTATTGCAAAACTGCTAAGCAAAACAAAGTGATTTAATTACTTGAATGAGCATGTTGGCTTCACATATATTATGCCACATCTATTCTTAATGTCCTTAGTATAGGGAAATACGTATTGCCTGTACGGTCATTACATGATAAGTATTATAGATACAACTATGAAAGGTCATAATAAAAGCTTCTCTAAAAATCACAGACGAGCATGTACAGGAAGAAAATATAATGGACAATTTCGGTTTCTATGATTTTAAGCATATCTTATTTTGTACTTTTTTTTTGCGTAATTGCGGATTGTTACAAAAAAAAGTTGAATTAAACCCGAAAATTGTTGATTCCTTTGTCAAATGTGACTAAACCCATGTGTTACAGCAACCAAATTTAGTGGCAGTTTGTTAATGTGGGCGAGCAGTACCTTGGAAATCCAGGACTGATCGAGTAGCTGCAAAGAGGATTGATCTTGACGACTTGAGACCGTAGCTAAAGCTGTAATTGGTTTTAGACCAACAATTCACCATCTTAATCTGCAATCACATGCAAGTCAACAGATTCTTCTGTGCATCTCTAGGACTCCAGATCTCATAGTATTGAGTCCACTCAGGCTTCTTTTTCTTTCCATATATTAACATCAGAAGTTTATATTGGCATGTGTTGAAAGTTAGAATTAATTTGCATATCTTTGACACCTTCAAGGAAAGTGTCACGTCTCTTTGTTTAAGAAGAACATAAATCATAGCAGGAAGTGTTGACGGAAGTGTGCAAAAATTTGACTTTAGAAGTAATAGGTATGTGAGAAATCATAGAGGTTTTTTTCCTTAATCATTTCATCTTCAGAAAATTATCTTATAACATGGGGCCACCCGTGAAGTGCATGTATATGGCAATTAATGATGATGAATTTGCATTAGCAAGCGGTCTGGATTATGCAAGATCTTAATCGTACAAAACCAGGAATACGTGAACCATTTAAAAGATTAGAGTTTGAAGTAACAACAAAGGAAGTTGTAGAAAAAGCTGATTTCAGGGTAAGTAACTTCACAACAATTGTAGAAATAAAACTTGAGACACATGAACCTATTGTGCAATCGCTCCAGGCTATCACAATTGAATGTAAAATCTGATATGTTAAGTTTCATATCTGATGCACTATTATTTATCATATTGTTTGTATTTTATCTTTTAAATCTGTTGTCAAGTAAGTTTATATGGACTTGATAGTACATATATCCATGACTTAAGTTTTGCGTATGTGTGAAGAATGTGAAGTTTCTTGCTAATTTCATAACTGAGGCTGGAGTAATCCATCAGATAGAACCAATAATGTGAGGCAAAGTGTTCCTAGATCACGATTTTCAAGAGGTACAAGCATTTTAATAATGTACAACATTTTACATTTTTTGTTTCGTGGTATGTTTATTAAAACCGAAGCTTTCGAAGTTGTTTGATTATGGTCTCTTTTTGATGTTATAGATGCAAAATGGAAGCATATGAAGGGTCATTATTTGTTATACAATTGTGTTTGGATGATTGTACTAAAGAATGGAGGGAAAAGAAATGGAAATGAACAAATGATGAACTCAAATAAGTACATTTTATTACTATCATTTATCCTATTAATTTGACTTGTTTTACTATATTATTTATGATGATTGATACTTAATCGTTTACTTTTGTAATTCTCAGTTGAAAACAAGCATTTGGTGAAACTTGGCGATTTTGGACTAATTATGGAGCAAAACATGCATAAAGTGAAGAGTCTACTGAAATGACAAGATCAAGTCAAATCTGCTCCAGATGCGCCGCATCTCACTCATGACATGCGCCGCATCGCTATCAAGATCTCACCAGATACGATCCAAGATTCAAGAGGACATGCGCCGCATCCAAAGATAAAGATACGCCGCATCTTCTGGCGGTGTACGAATATTCCTGAATATTATAATCTTGGACCCCACGCGAAGTTAAGTACATGCGCCGCATCTACTTACTAGATGCGCCGCATCTCACCCTCAGACAGAAACTATAAATACCCCAAGACCAGACGAATTCGATGTGCAATATATTATAACCGAGGACCGAACAGGAAAAACCAAGGACGAATTCAGTCAAGGTAGCAGCACAAGACACACCGAAATCAAAGATACAAGAGCTGTAAGAAGGTGCTGCATATGTTTAATTCATTAAGTAGTTTTGTTTTATTGTGTTAGTAAACTTTAATTCATCAAGATTGGTGGCTTGTGTAACGTGACAACGGAAAGGTTGCACTCCCTTAAAACTGCTTTCTCATTAATTAAAGTTTATATGTTTGTGTCATTGGTGACTTTTATTAGTGCATTGATAACCTCTGTGTCTAGCTGAGCGTTGATCGGGTCGCCATGCCTCTGCCCTCGCCTGTTTATTAGATGCCTATGTATTCTATGGTTTGTAGAAAAGTAGGAGAAAGGTAAACGGGATAGTCATAAGTAATCATTAAGGGTTTACTCGCCGATAAGATTAGAACCAACGAGAAAGGACTTAATCTCGGTGCGTTGCATCGAACTATACACTTCATATAACACTAGCAATAAAACAAGTGACAAACTACTTATCATAAGGACAACCCTCTTATTGTCTCAAGTATTTATCTGTGTACGTGTGTGCTACTTGCTGATTCGTGCCTATTGGTTTAGTTTATTATTTAATTGCAACCAAATCGTGCCAGTCTCTCAGGCTGAACCCCCTTGCGTTAGATTAGGTTGTATAGCTAACTTAATATATTAAAATACTGATTAGAATAACGAGATAATACATTCCACTCTTAGTGATCGACACTCTACTTACCATTATATTCATACTGACCGGGTACACTGCTCGTTAAGTGTGTGTGTTATTGATAAGTCGGCTAAATATAAATTTAAAACTTGAGTAGGCATTAAAACTGCTAAACCGCAACGACACATCACGCGCATCAAGTTTTTAGCGCCGTTGCCGGGGAGTGAATTGTTATTATCTGTTAATTTGATTAGTATTTTAATTAGGTTTTTAATTTTTATCTAACCGCTAATTTTGTTGTGTATTAGTTTAATTTGCATTCATTGTACTATTTTGCATATTTTCTGTTTTTGTGTGCTTTTTGTTTGCTTTTATTTGTGTTTATTTTCGTTTGTGTGTTTTTATTTGTTTTTCGTAATTTTTGTTTTCTGCTATCGTTGTACTGAGCTAAATCAAACGATACGGCGCATCTGATTTTTCAGATACGGCGTATTGCGTTCAATTTTTTATATAATACAACGCGTTTAATTAATTCGATACGACGCATCTTTTCCCCAAGATACGGCGTATCTGTTTTTAATAAGAAAATTTTTCTATGCGATAAAGCGATACGACGCATCTTTTCCCCAAGATACGGCGTATCTATTTTTGATAAATTTTTTTTTTCTAAACTTTAACGCCATACGACGCATCTGCTTTAGCAGATACGGCGTATCTATTATTTTAATTAAAAACAGTTTGCGAATTATTAAACAGATACGGCGTATCGATTTTTATCGATACGGCGCATCTTCTGAATCAAAAATCTTATATTTTGAAACGTAACGAAAATACGGCGCATTAACATTTGTTAATACGACGAATATAATTTGATAAATATAGTTGATTTTTGATATTTACTTTGATCGGTCCGCTACTCTCGTGTGCAAGTTGTTTATTTTCAGGATAAAAGATGATTCGAGCATCACCATGATGGACTACATTCTGAACAAACCGAGAGAAGCTAGCTGGAGTGATCAAAACGTAACCTCTTCGATTATTCTACCAGCCCAAAGGGAAGTTCTCTACTATATAATCTCAATCCTACTTATCCGTACAATACATCTGATTAAAATTGTAATCTTAATTTTGTACGCTTTAAAACGATATTTGTTCCAAACCTTGGAATAAATCCTTATCCACTAAACAATAAGATTACAATTGTTAATAAAACGTTTATACCTATTGCTCTTATTTTGAATTAAATTACATCATATGGTATAACCGTTTTACCCCAATTTGGTGTATATAGAATCGTGTTGCGGAGGCCAAGGTACGTTCCTTATTTAAATTTCGTTTACTAACTTAGCGATACGGCGGATCTAAAATTCCAAAGCGCCGTATCTCTGATTAAACTAGGACTCATTGACTAGTCAACGAAACTAAATAGATACGGCGCATCCCAATTTTCAATACGGCGCATCCTTTTCGCCTATAAATACGACGGAAATGCGCCGGATCTAAAATCTTTACCGCATAAAAAACACACAGTTAAGAACTTCACACACTAAAAGTTATACTCTAATTCCGATCATCCTTCTTAAATCCACCTTTAATCCGATCTAGAATCTTTCTCCTAATCATCAAATTAAGGTAATCATTCCATTTCGATTTAATCTTGGTTAATACGAAAATTAGGGTTTATGTGGTTAATCCGATTTGTGCTTAAATGATATAGATATGGTTAGAGTTAGTAATAGATGATCTTCCCCGTACTTAACTTGCGTTAATAATCAAATTTCTAGGCAAGTTTGATTTGAACGGAAATTTGAGAAAATGAATTCGGTTTTGAATATTTAGCGGGAAGGTGGATTAGTAACGTCTAAGGAGCCTTTAGAACTGATTTACGGAGTATATTATAGTGTGATGTTTAGTGGTAGTTTACGTCACGGATACGGATTCTTTAAAATGTTTGCCTGATTCCTTTTATTTATACTGATATGCTTTAGATGCGGCGCATCTAGGTTGATTGATGCGGCGTAACGACTATTTCCAAAATCTATAAAATTCTAGATACGTCGTATTGATTAATCTAGATACGACGCATCCCAATACGCCGTATCTCAACTCTTGCTCCGCATCTCTTATATTTCATGCAGATACGCCGCATTGATTAAATCAGATGCGCCGTATCTACCTATCTTGCAGATTGTTTACTAACTTTAAAAATTTGTTTCAGATGGCACTACCAGAAGCAGCACAGAGACACCAGTGGTTACGATTCGAGGATATGGGTCTAACCCCTGGCACTTTGGAGGATTATTTACGGAGACTTGAGTCGATTTACTTCAGGAGGATATTCAGGGTACAGGTTTTAGATTTTGCTGACGTAGGCTTGGTTGGGCATGGACATGCTGCTGAGAGTTTACAGCATAGGATGGAGATGGTGGTCACTGGAGATGATGAGGAGGAGGTGTTCAGATCTAGTGCTTGGGAGAGACTGTTCAGGATCGATGAGCCTATTATCAGGGAGCTCATGCTGGAGTTCTTTAGTACATTTTACTACAGAGAGACGGATACGGGTTTAGATATTGCCGACACCCTGGTGTTCAGACTGGGTGGGGTGTCGAGGCAGATGTCGATGAGACAGTTTATCCTGGCCATGGGTTTGCATACAGCTGAGGAGCTTGAGTCAGATGGGTTTACCCGATATTGGGATGATAGTTTGCGAGCGGTCCCTGACAGAGGGTTGTTCAGTGATTACTGGGATAGGATTTCTTCGGGGGGTGATATCACTACTTCCACCCCCTCATACACTTTGATCAGGGAGCCGATGAGGAGGCTGTGCCACAGGCTGATTGCACTTACCATTGCTGGGAGGGGTCAGTCACCTGAGAAGGTGACCACTCTGGACCTCTTCCTCCTTAGGAGCATGGATGAGGGGTTGTCGGTGAACATCCCCTATTTTTTGGCACACTACCTCCACCGATCAGCTGCAGGGAGAGATCGGAGGAGCCAGATGACTGGCGGGCATTTTGTTTCTCGGCTGGCCCGCCATTTTGGAGTCATTGGAGCGGAGATCCCAGCGGGACTGGAGGTTGTACTGACCCATCTCCCGGTTATTGACAGGGATTACTTGGTTAGGCTTGGGATATGCCAGCAGGCTATGGGAGAGTACGTTTGGGTAGCATTAGGGCCCGTCAGAGCTGCAGGACCAGAGGCGGAGCAGGGAGGCCCTCAGGGACCTCCGGCTGCTGCTCCAGCCCATCAGGAGGAGCCGCAGGCACCAGTACCCCCACCAGTCCCTGTACGCACCATGGGTCAGAGACTTGACGCAGTCGAGGGAGAGTTGAGAGCCCTGAGGAGGGACTCAGAGTGGTTGGTTATGAGTGTGAGCAGACTATTGGAGCAGCAGGGTATTACCCACACCCGTTCAGATGGTACTCATGTTGCGGGAGTGACACGTGCATACGAGCGCAGAGTCCGCCAGAGGACTGATGGAGCCAGCACTTCCGGGACCCATCCAGACGACCTCGCTCACCCATGATCTTACTCTCTTGATTTTACTGACATTGTTCCACATATTATTATTATTTTTTGGATTGTACTGATCACTATTCTCGTGTATATATTTAATGTTTCAGTTTATGTTTCTTGTTATATTTGATGAAGACTGGCATTAAGTTCAGCATGAGGGTACGAGAGGACGTGAGAGATCAAACCGTGGAACGAGTCATTTTACAGCAGACTGTTATCAGTCTGTTTGGTAACCACATGCGCCGCATCTGGTAAACAGATTCCTGCATTTCCTGTGGATACATCTTATATGAAGCTTAAACGTTCTAATCCACAAGAAAGATGATTTTTGCTCTAATACTAATGGAGGATCATACCGAGCAAATCTCAGGGGAGTTTTTCTGTTCTAATTCTTTTATTTTCCAGTTTTTAACCTTTTATACAAACAACGAGGACGTTGTTTAACTTAAGTGGGGGGATTGGAGAATTAGAACACTTAACACTTACTTGTCCTAAACTTTTCAAAATATGCTTAAAATGTGCTTAATATATCAAAATTTAAATTTTTTAGCATGTTTTTGTTTAAGATCTAAGTTGCATAGCTGCACACATGACGTTATTTTCAAAAATTGTGATTTTTCAAAATTCACAAATCTATGAGTGTGCCGGTGACTTGTAAACTTTAGAACTTGGCTTGTATACTATTCGAGACCACCATAATAAGTATTATCTACATAATTGGAATGACTTGTCTAAATTGGTAAATTTCTAGAATTACACCCAAATAGCCTTATATGTTATGTGTTATTAGCTAACTACACTGGTTAGTTAACCCCCGTATAAACCCTTTTGTTACTCTCATTTTTAGAGTAAGATACCCCTAGAAAAACACTCAGAGCCATTCCTTTCGTTTCTTACACCTATGTTTAAAATGTTTCGTTACACCTTACACCTTAGCCTACCCTGTAGATTAAAATCCGTGGTTGGTTAATTGCTATAGGCAAAGTGTGTTTCCTTACATTACCTGTGTTCGCGTGCGTAATTCATTATCTATGGTTAGGTCGGGAAATTGCACAATGCAATTGGAGTGAAAGTAAATATTGTATATTTTTGAGTTTATTTTTCGTGTGTTTACTACTTTCACTATTACCGTTATTTCTGAAGTCATGAAAAGTATGGAAAAATTATCCAGAATTATTGTTATAGTGATGTGGTGAAATTTTACACATCTATGTTTATGCTTAGTAAAAAAAAAAAAAAAAAAAAAAAAAAAAAAAAAAAAATGGAAAAAATGAGAAAAGAAAAAGAAAAAGAAAAGAGTTGGATGTTTGTTTTTAAACCAACGATGTAAAGTTATGTAAGTGGTCGATATCACCACTAGTTGTTGTATTATATTTATGGATTGAATGGGAGTTGGCAGTTATGGGAACGTCAACTAAGGTTTATTCTTTGATTAAGATCTTGTTGAGTATAATTCGTGTCTACCTAAAGCGTGTGTTTCAAGTGTTAAAGCGTGAGTTATTCAATGATATGAGTCTTATTCATGGGATGGTTGGGATAGTGATTAACCACACTTAGGATTTTAATCTATTTGTTTTGTTTATTTTTCATTTTACACCAATTTATATCCCAAATATTATCCATACCCTATTATTCTTTATCCAACCAAACCTTTGATTTATTGAGATTAGGGATTTGAGCAATCTTAAGTATCGTAGTCGTGGATTCGGCTATGTATTTATGATTTTGTCGCCCTTTTTGATATATTATTATTGGTGAAGTTTGGACCTATCTTTAGCCTGTTCGAGTTAAGGATTTGAGCAATTGCAAGTATCGTGTTCGTGGATTCGATCATGTTTTTGTGATTTTGTCGCCTTTTCTGGAATTTGAGATCGATAGTGAATAAGAATAATTAACCCTTAAGCCTAAAAACCCTTTTTACCGCTTTAGACTTGTTATTCCTTGGCTTTAGTGGGGGAGATGTGTATACTTGCCAAGCTTATGATAGAATATTCGTCGCGACTGGACAGTTAAACGATTAGATTTGCTTTTATCGAAATATTTTTATCCTACTTCTAATTCGTTAAGTGTTTAGTTGTGTGATTATGACAAAAGACGAATACATGCTTAAATATAAAAATACTTCCTAACATTTTTAGGATACATTTTCATAAGATTAATTCTAAGGTTTACTTGGGGACAAGTAAAGTTCAAGTGGGGGGATATTTGATGAACTCAAATAAGTACATTTTATTACTATCATTTATCCTATTAATTTGACTTGTTTTACTATATTATTTATGAGGATTGATACTTAATCGTTTACTTTTGTAATTCTCAGTTGAAAACAAGCATTTGGTGAAACTTGGCAATTTTGGACTAATTATGGAGCAAAACATGCATAAAGTGAAGAGTCTACTGAAATGACAAGATCAAGTCAAATCTGCTCCAGATGCGCCGCATCTCACTCATGACATGCGCCGCATCGCTATCAAGATCTCACCAGATACGATCCAAGATTCAAGAGGACATGCGCCGCATCCAAAGATAAAGATACGCCGCATCTTCTGGCGGTGTACGAATATTCCTGAATATTATAATCTTGGACCCCACGCGAAGTTAAGTACATGCGCCGCATCTACTTACTAGATGCGCCGCATCTCACCCTCAGACAGAAACTATAAATACCCCAAGACCAGACGAATTCGATGTGCAATATATTATAACCGAGGACCGAACAGGAAAAACCAAGGACGAATTCAGTCAAGGTAGCAGCACAAGACACACCGAAATCAAAGATACAAGAGCTGTAAGAAGGTGCTGCATATGTTTAATTCATTAAGTAGTTTTGTTTTATTGTGTTAGTAAACTTTAATTCATCAAGATTGGTGGCTTGTGTAACGTGACAACGGAAAGGTTGCACTCCCTTAAAACTGCTTTCTCATTAATTAAAGTTTATATGTTTGTGTCATTGGTGACTTTTATTAGTGCATTGATAACCTCTGTGTCTAGCTGAGCGTTGATCGGGTCGCCATGCCTCTGCCCTCGCCTGTTTATTAGATGCCTATGTATTCTATGGTCTGTAGAAAAGTAGGAGAAAGGTAAACGGGATAGTCATAAGTAATCATTAAGGGTTTACTCGCCGATAAGATTAGAACCAACGAGAAAGGACTTAATCTCGGTGCGTTGCATCGAACTATACACTTCATATAACACTAGCAATAAAACAAGTGACAAACTACTTATCATAAGGACAGCCCTCTTATTGTCTCAAGTATTTATCTGTGTACGTGTGTGCTACTTGCTGATTCGTGCCTATTGGTTTAGTTTATTATTTAATTGCAACCAAATCGTGCCAGTCTCTCAGGCTGAACCCCTTTGCGTTAGATTAGGTTGTATAGCTAACTTAATATATTAAAATACTGATTAGAATAACGAGATAATACGTTCCACTCTTAGTGATCGACACTCTACTTACCATTATATTCATACTGACCGGGTACACTGCTCGTTAAGTGTGTGTGTTATTGATAAGTCGGCTAAATATAAATTTAAAACTTGAGTAGGCATTAAAACTGCTAAACCGCAACGACACATCACGCGCATCAACAAACATGCATTGAAGAAATAGAAAATGGAATACAATGCATAAGTAAAGGCTTTTAATTTAAGAGGGTTGATAAAATAGACAGGCTTGGTGCTAAAAATACGGCTCCGTATTTTGATTAGCAAACTATTGGTATGATGCACAGCTTTAAACACAGTGGACAGCCAGGAAATATTGTGAGGCTTTTAAGTTGTAGAAGAAGACATGAAAAAGTATGAAGGTCCTGATTTGGCTCCCACACATTATGTCCATCTATGAGTCGACATCCATTAACAGACGATTGGTAAGTATTATTATTGGAAACTTGCATATTTTGTTTAGCGGATTCAGACGTTTTGTTAATATTTATACATGAAATTATCATGTATCCACCCATATATAAACTAGCCATAATGCTTAATTGGCTCAATCATGTCGAAACCGATGCATAATATATAGTAATCCTTGATGGTGACATGATCATGAAATGACCAATTACACCATGGGAGTTTAAAGCAGCACGTGGCAAACTGGTTTCAACTCCATATGAGTAAGACAACCTATAACCATTTTCCCATTTTCCTATTTTTGTATTATGCAGTGAAACTGATACCTTTTTTTTGTATAAATAATGTTAGCTACCTTATTGGATTTCATGACGAGCTTGCAAAACTCCATACATCCTAAGCTTGTGACAAGGTTGAATTCGAGCTAAATACATCTCAGGTTTGAGTTTTCCTTCTTACGCATCATAGTTTTCATCTTTGTTCGCGAAATACCATTACCACATTTTTAAAGCTCTTAAAAGCCTTGAATGAGTCGCTGCCATAAACTTTTAAATGATGTTGCTTCCAACTACATTCATTCTGTTAGTGGCGTTTGGATTAAGCTTATTTCACAGTAAACAAGCAATTTCAAAATAAGCAATCCCAAAGACCCCATTAATCCAACCACAAAATATGTTTGATCATATTCTGGGACTGATTTAACATAAGGTGTATCTTTTGAATAAACAGAATCCATGATGTTATAACATTCGTTAACGACTCACTAAACTTATAAAGATTTTGTTGAAACAGTTGCAATAACATTTGGAATGTATAAATTAAATGACTTTGAACCAATTTTAACCCATTTGACATGTCGCCGTTTTAGCTAAACATTTATTTGAACCATTTTTTTTGGTAAGGGGGATAGCGTGAAAAACGCTTCGTTCCAGATAGGGTAACTTGGCTCTTCAAAAGCTGCTGGAATTCCACATGGAACTGTTGGACCTTTTTTGCAACTTCTGGGCTTGCTAATAATAGCCCCATAAACCATGTTCCAATGTATACATTCTGATGTGCAAGTCTTTTTTTCAATTGAGTTAACTTGACTGAGACACATAAGCCTCTGAAAATAGTTTTGGAATCGCCATTGTCTGGGTTAAAAAGTTGTATCCCGCATAAACAAAGTATGAGCATGGGCGGAGATAGGGAGGGGTCCCCGGGGTCACGTGCACCTCTAGCAAAAAAAACTGTAGTGTAAATTTTCTAAAATATCTGGATTTTTTTGTAATTTGCCCCCCCTTAATAAACATTTTGTAATGTATTTTCTAAAAATTATCAAAATGTGCCCTCTCGAGCAAAAATTTCTGGCTCCATCCCTGAGTATGAGCATACCCGACGTAAACACGCATAACCTCTGGCGTTTTAGAATTTACCGAGGTACCACATAATAGCTCCATAAACCCTCATCAACTACAATACCAAAATAAATAAATACATAAATAAATAAATAAATAAATTATTCTGTCACTGAAACATATTGATGAGAAATTTTTCAACGGTTTGCATTCATGTGTAGTCAAAAGTTGCATAAGATCTAAATGACTAAAAAATTGATTTGTCGTTGCAGGTCCACGGTCCCAAACACCCTCTACACTTGCAAGACTTGCAACATCATCGGAATTTGTCGAAAAAGAATTCCATGAAAAATGTATTGTTATATTAATTTGATTCTGTTACTATTTTTAAGTGTTCATGTATTCAGGTGATCTTATATTTGTAGGGAAACTAATGTAACAAACGTTGTGTATAACGAAACTTTATTTCGCATTTGATTTAAAATCATATACTATGTTCTTAAGAATAACTTTGTAACTTTTAATTGTCGAATAAAAGTTAATGTTCAATTATTTTCATTGCTAATGCATTCAATACAGAAATTGGTACGTTTAGACCTTATTTTTTGTTAACTTATATATTTCAACGATATTCATAAGTCATGCCCGCCCATCGGGCGGGCTTCGACATATATATATATATATATATATAGACCAAGGATCAGGTGCGGATTTCTTTTTTTTCGTGCAGATGAATCTGGACCGCCCATTTCCAGATCTGATCTTGACTTTTGTAAAAAAGTCAAGATCTAACGCTAACTTCACGGTACCAATTGACCATTAAAACAATTTTTAAATTTTTTTTCCTTTTAAGCGATCATTACTATTGTTGTCTTTTTTACTTTTTTTATTTTTTCAGATTTTCCTGAGCACTTTTTTTTTGGTGATTATGAGTCCTACCGTGATATTAACGATATTATGAGTCCTGTGGAAAACGTAGAGGGGGAGGGGGTGAATACTTTCCCGTTTAAAAACTTAAAAACTTTTGTATCAAGCACCCGATTAAGTGTGACTTAATATGAAAAGTATCAACACTAGTCTTACTAGAACTAGTGATAATATAAAGCAACAAGTAAGGCATGTCACAATAACACAAACTTAGACATATTATAAATAACATGCCATGACACAAACTCAACTAACACAATGTAAGCAACAAACTACACAAGTATAAATGCAACGCAATATATAAATGCAACGCAAGATATAAATGTAATGCTATAGATGCTAAAATAAAGCATAAAGAGATAAGTAAAGAAAGTGCAAACCGGACACGAAGATTTATAGTGGTTCGGTCACGAAGCTCCTCTTCGCCCTACTCCACTCCCCGAGTACCCAACTCAAGAGTTACTTCACTAATCAACAAGCTCACTTCTCGGCGAAGAAAACCATACAACATTGCTTACAATATTTTTCGACACTAAGTAGGATGTCGAGTTCTTCTTCGGGTACAACCAAACCCGTTATGTTTTATGGCCCAACATAACAAACCTTGTGTTTTAAGGCCTAAACACATAAACCTCGTCGCTTACATTATTTTCTGACACTAAGCTAGATGTCGAGTACTAATCTAGCTAGTACCAATCTCACTCACGATCTACTCGATCCTCAAAAATCACACAAGCTACAAGATCCACATGATCTACACTCGATCTACCCGATCTACTTACGATCTACCCGATCTACTCACTATCTACCCGATCAACACAATCTCCACGATCTTCACTTGATCTACCTGACCTATACACGATCTACATGATCAACCTAAGTATGGTGACAAGAACTTGATGTACGACGACATACAAGAAGTGCGTAACAAGTGTTACGAGTGCACTAAACTATGAGTACAACACTTTGTATCTTTGTGATACTATGTGTTCTTCTCTTGCACTAGTAGAGGAATGAATGTAATCATTTGAATGGAAGATTGGATCACTCTTAAACAAAGATAAACAACTACATGATCAAAGAAAGTGGATTGGAGTGGGTGGATAAAGAGGTGAAAGTTCTGTGTGAAAAACCTTTACCAAAATGTGTAAAATGGTCCATTATTTATAGGCAAAGGAAAAACTAGCCGTTACAGACCGACGGTACCACTAAATACCTGACGGTACCACTAAATACCTGACGGTACCACTAAAGTTAGTGGTACCATGGTACCGTGCCAAACAAGGGACTCTCCAGCTTTTGTTTTTAGTGGTGAAGGTTTATTTGGGGAAGTTTGGAGGTTATTTGGGGGGAAAAATAGCTGTTGGGATTTTTAAACTAATTTTTCAAAATAAAACATTTCTTTTTAATTCAAAAATTATTTGTAAAATTTATTTTTGAAAAAATGTTTTGTCACATTAAAAATGTGAAGTTTAGAAAAAAAAATTATTTCTTTGATCATCTGTCAAGTTTAGAAAAATAGCTGCTGGGATTTTTAAACTAATTTTTCAAAATAAAACATTTCTTTTTAATTCAAAAATTATTTGTAAAATGTATTTTTGAAAAAATGTTTTGTCACATTAAAAATGTGAAGTTTAGAACAAAAAAATTTATTTCTTTGATCATCTGTCAAGTTTAAATTTGTTTGTTCATACCTTGAGTGAATTACGTCGGGATGGAAATCAACGACTCTGTTGAGGCATACTTGAGACGTCGAGAGATGTTGATGTAAGTCTGCATTGATGATTTGTGTTTACAGTAACTTGTGCATTTTACATTATGAATTACAAGTTACATGTTTGTCATTATTAAAACCGAAGAAACCGTTTAGTTTAAATATCGTAATATTTGCACTAACAATCTCCCCCTTTTTGATGATGACAAATATGTAAACCGTGACACACTAGTAAAATGTAAAAGTTACCTGTTTACACTTCTTTCTCCCCCTTTTGTCGAAGCAAAAAGGTAGTTGCCTCGAGCTCTCCCTTGAATTCACTCCATACTCCCCCTTATTACACAACTTTCCTTTCTTCCCAAAAAGGCGAGCTTGCATCATACCAGTGAAGTCTTCTATCACCACTGTTAAAAAGACTCCATGCTATGTATTCAAATACTCCCGAGCCCCCCCTAGCTCAATGCTCTCCTATGGTAATTGTATCCCCTTCTATATTTACCTTTGTTTCTAGCGAATCCATGGATCAAATTCTTACAAAGGCTTTTCCTACATCAATGGTTAGCTTCGTGCAACATAATATATAAAAGAATAGGAGCAACATTATAGGGATATAATACACATAGCAAGACATGCAAGGGTTAAACTATGTTTAAGACGTAGCTACTTAAAAAAAATAAGTTTGATGAGGTATGTGAGCATATCAAAGTATGCAAGAGGTTAGAAACGTGATGAAAGTGTCCCAAAAGGATAAAAACAAAGAAGAAAGCCCAAGCAAGTTGAGCGACCAAAGAAAAATGAATGCATATTGCAATTCAAAGACACTTGAGTGTCATAACCCGACCGAAAACCTAAGGTGTAATTGTTCAATCAATCACACTAACAAGAACGAGATTCGTTCGTTGACTGACACACAAAATGACTTCTTCCAAGTTGTCGTTGGGAAGGCAAGTTCTAACAAACTTTTTGAATGACATAATCATCTACCTAAGATGATTGATGTTAAGGATAGTTTGTTGAAAAGACATACTCTAAATGAGGTAGCTATATGTCATTACTATTACGACAAGTCATGCCATAAAATAGATTCGATGGAAGATATAAAAAAATAAGAATGAGAATGACACGCACCAAGGTATTAGTGGAAATGACTCCATACGATGGGAAATTGTTAGATTTGATCTTTTAGAAAAAGTGGACAAAGACGGTTTAGATTAATATATCGTTTGCACTGACAATAAGATGCAAGATATATTTCAAAGGAGAAAAAAAATATGCATGTGATCCTATTGTGGGTGAATATCTCTAACGAGCTTGAGTTAACGAAGTTCTAGAGTTATAGTTTTGGATAATCCTAGTTGTGAGTTAGAGATAATTTCGTGTATGAAGGATTTCGTGTGATTGTGTAGTTATACTCATTGGGTATAATGATTGTGAGGATTGAAGGTTATTGAACTAACTATCACTATTAAGAGTGAAGAATAGTTGTAAGGTTTGAGTGTAATGATCGATGGGTTGAAGGTTCTTAAACTAAATATCACTGTCAAGAGTGAAGTTTAGTTATAAGGGTTGAGTGTGATGATGAATGATATTATTGTGAGGTTTGATGTGAGGGTTGAAGATGCTTGTATAGAAAAAATATCTAGGTGGTCACAAAGATTAGAGGTTAGAAAGCTAGAACCGATTGTGGTTTTGTGACTGAGGTTTTGATAACACTACAACAAAAGTGGCTTTTTAGGACCCTTTGTGTGGGACGCTATGATAATAGAGTCCTAAAAAACTGTTTAATAGGACATATGAGCATTTAGGGTCCTTTTTAAATATTTGCTACTTAGGCAATGTCCTAAAAAGTTATATAATAGGATGGTCGATGATTTGGGGTCCTATTATCATATACCTTAATAGGACGCTTAAAATATGGATCCTAATAAATTACTTTATAAGACATTTAGTTGTTGGTGTCCCATTATGTGATAGTGTAATACGACACTTGATCACTAGATGTCCTATTATCATATACCTTAATAGGACGCTTAAAATATGGATCCTAATAAATTACTTTATAAGACATTTAGTTGTTGGTGTCCTATTATGTGATAGTGTAATACGACACTTGATCACTAGATGTCCTATTATGACATAACCTTAATAGGACGCTTAAAATATGGATCCTAATAAATTACTTTATAAGACATTTAGTTGTTGGTGTCCCATTATGTGATAGTGTAATACGACACTTGATCACTAGATGTCCTATTATGACATAACCTTAATAGGACGCTTAAAATATGGATCCTAATAAATTACTTTATAAGACATTTAGTTGTTGGTGTCCCATTATGTGATAGTGTAATACGACACTTGATCACTAGATGTCCTATTATGACATAACCTAATAAGACATAATAGGACACTTGAGTTTTGAGTCATAAGACATCAGTTAGTTAAAACGCTTATTCACAAAAAGTTTTATTATAGCAAAATTTAATAGGACCTTTGACACGTGGGTATTATAACGTTAACCTTTATAGGACGCTTATGTACAATGGTTTTATTATTGTACACCATAATAGGACATTTCATTTTTTAGTCATAAAATATGAGTATTTAAGAACGTTTATTCGCAAAAGTTTTATTATAACAATACTTAATATGACCCTTAAAGGACGCATATTCATTATGGTTTTATTACAATACACCATAATAGGACACTTGATACATAAGTCATAAAACATTGATTATTTGGAACGCTTATTCGCAAACGTATTATTAAAACATAACTTAATATGACACTTGACACTTGGGTCCCATAGATTGATACACCATTATAGGACACTTGATATTTGAGTCATAAAACATCAGTTTTATGGAACGCTTATTCGCAAACATTTTTTATTATAACAAAAGTTAATAGGACCCTTGACAATAGGGTCTTATAACATTAACCTTTATAGAACGCTTATTCATAAAGGTTTTTTTTATGATACACCATAATACGACACTTCTTTTTAGAGTCATAAAACATCCGCTTTTTATAATGCTTATTCATATTAAATTTTATTAAAACATAACTTGATATGACACTTGACACTTGGGTCTCATAAATTCATCCACCAAAATAGGACATTTGAAATTTGAGTCATAAAGTATAAGTTTTATAGAACGCTTACTTGCAAAAGTTTTATTTTAACAAAACTTAATAGGACCCTTGACACCTGTGTCTTTTAACATTAACCTTTATAGTACGCTTATTTGTTATGGTTTTATTATCATACGCCATAATAGAACACTTCTTATTTGAGTCATAAAACATCAGTTTTTTAGAACGCTTATTTACAAAAGTTTTATTTAAACATTACTTAATATGACACTTGATATTTGGGTCTCAAAACTTGATACACCATAATAGGACACTTGATATTTGAGTCATAAAAGATTAGTTTTATGGAACGTTTATTCACAAAAGTTTTATTATAACAAAACTTAATAGGACACTAGCTATTTAAGTAATAAAACATCAGGTTTTTACAACGGTTATTCGCAACAGTTTTATTATAACAAAATTTAATAGGACCCTTGTCAGTTGGGTCTCATAGGTTGATACACCATAATAGGACACTTGAAATTTTAGTCATAAAACATCAATTTTATAGAACGCTTAATTGGAAAAGTTATATTTTAATAAAACTTAATAGGACCTTTGACACTTGGGTCTTATAAACTTAACCTTTATAAGACGATTATTTATTATGGTTATATATAATCATACACCATAATAGGACACTTCTTATTTGAGTTATAAAATACAAGGCCGTCCCGCGAATTTCTGTGGCCCTGCGCTATAAATTAAACTAGGCCCTATTGATACAGAATACCTAATATATGTAAATGAAATGTTAATTAATGCACAAATTGTAATAAGGAACCTAGACGCATTGCCTAAGACCGCAACTCAAAACAATGTTCTGATCGAAATATTAAAAACACAATAAATTCATAGTTGGTATTCCAGTATCAAGTTAGAGTAATTACTACGTGTTAGAAGCTTAAAAATTAACATCAAATAACATTCACACATTATTCTAAAATGTTATATAGGAAAATAGAGAGAACAAACTCTCCAAATTAATTGCTAAGAATTGACTGAATTAATTGTAACCTATTGATTGTCCCCTTGTGTTCATGTTTTTTTTAGCATGTTGTCACACTAATGCACAAACCGTTATATGGAAGGGTTAAAATACATTTTTTGAGGCGGTATTAGACCGCGCTGAAAGAGACTGCACTAAATAATGGAGGCATTTTTTGGGGCGGTTAAGAACCGCAACAAAAAAAAGACATTATCCGAAGGGGTTTGCTTTTAACCGCAACAAAAAATAATATATCTTTTCTAATTAAGAATATATATTTATAAGTGAACCGTTATATAAAATGAACCATGATTGCGTTGAGAACCGCTCCAAACAAGTTCTAATTAGAAAAATTATTTATTTATTTTTGTTTCAATCCAATATCAAACATCAAATTAAGCTACATACAAAATACGAAACACAAAAATAAATACCAGAAACCAAGTTTACACAAATTATACACAATTTCAACCAAATGAAACAAATTTTATAACCCAGCAAAGATCCATTAAAAACTTGATATCCAAAACATTACAAAACCTAAACATCTTTCGAAATTGCATAAAACATAAAAGCCTAAAAACATTAAACAACTTGGACAAATGTTACAACCTAGACATGAGTTTGAAAAACATAAAAACCTAGACATGAGAATTGGACAAAATGAAAACCTCAATTCTCTAAATAATTTGAGAAGAACTCTGATGCGGAATCAAGAACCCATTCGTCGATGCGCTTTTGTGCAATAGAACTCATATCCTCCCAAAGCTGAAACCAAATCATAAGAAAGAGTTAATCAACTAGTTTATGAAAGACATGATTTCATTTTAATAGACAAACTAGTATATAAATAGTGACAAGTACTTACATTAACTGGAAAGTCTTCTTGTAGCCTAAATATAAGCTCAAACACAGCTATCGACACATAATAGCCACATTCCCAATCACACTTTTGTTGGTGACACTAAATTCGAATTCCAATTATAAATTACAAATAGCCAACAAATAAATCAATTTGCACAAGTATATACATATAGGTAGATGATTTACCTTAACCATAGTCCAATTAATATGCATCTTACAAGTCCTGAAAAACCAATAGTGTAAGTTAAAATACTTTATGTATTCAATTGTCAATTTATGTTTACTAGAAATTCTTACCTTTCCAAGATTGATGTCAATTTGTACAAACGCAGGGTTTTTCTCATTTCCCTATTGGAAGAATCCAATATGTATCCCGTCTTGGTCGAAGGGCAAATTATGAATAACACCCAATGAGAACTACAAGAAAGTTTAAACATTTTAGTATAAACAAACTATGTGTTATTGAAATCATATGACAAGCAAAGATCTAGTACGTACTCTTGCAAATAAGGTGCAATGAACATGGTTTTGTCACGGTGTGCTGCAAAAGTTTGATGAATGTGATTCATTGCAGCCGCACCATTGTCTTCTTGGCACATTCTCCAATGGACGAGTGACGGGTTTAAGAACGCACATTTTTACTAAGATTATTACCTGAACCACGTACCTGAAAAGTTGGAGTGACCTTAAGGCAGATAAACTAATTGTAAGTAATGTCTGACTTCCCGGTTCAGAATTTTCCCTCTTTTTACACAAGGCTTCTTTCCAGGATGATCCAAATGAGGCCTTCATATGTTCGCTCAAATTATTCATATCCTAAGGTATACTTTCAGATATTTTGAGAGTACATGTATCTGCACCATTCATTAAAACAAAATTAGTATGGATATGACAAAGATAGTTTCGATATCAAAAGCAACAAACAATTAATTCAAATACTTAAAGACAAGATTGTTATTAAGGTTGATAACGGATATAAATTGTCATTGTACAACTAGGGTTGATTTACTGATATGCTTGTGTGCTTTCACTTTGTATCAAATTGAGTATCATAGTAGATTTCTAGGCTACCCGGATCACTAAACTAATATATCTAATTTTACACTCAGTAATTCATTAAACTTACAATAGCTATGTATTTGGGTCAATAATCAGTCACAAGTTTCGAAACCTACTATTTTTATATCATAAATCCTTAGAAATATATTAATTATTGGAGACATCATACCGGATCAACCCCAAATGAACCTATGCCCATCGAACCAAATTCTAGGTACCTAGCGAACCGTGATTCCGATCCTCGATCCCGTATTTTCATTAAACCTCAAATGTACCTTCATTTTCATTAAACCTCAATAATAAAAAGCAAATTTCATCAATTTAGACTAAACTAAGCATCGTATCATACAGTCTCGAAATGCGATAACAATACCAGACTAGACGCTACAGCGCTGTAAGAATCCTCAAATTCAATAACCATTTTCCTCTATATGACTAATAATAACAATTATATGGGAACATTTTGACATTTCAACACCACTTAAAGTTTCTATTAGCATACTAATTCAAACCAAAAGTTAAGGCTTATTGGGATAAAACTAGCCCTTTTAACAAATACACATATACACATTAAGCCTAGAATATAAACCTAAAATTAACACACTCATGAAGCCTTTAGTTAACACACGGAAACATACAATTTAATAGAGATACAAACATTAAGCCCTTAAGTTTAAATAAAAAAAAATAGGGGAAAGAGATGGCGGTGACTCACCATTAACGGTGGGGCAGTTGTATATGTGATGAAAGGAGGTGCCCGGTGACGGTATGTCTTGCGGTTATGTGAGAGATACTATGAATATAAAATGATGAGCGGGTGGTTGTGGGATTTTGATTCGGGGTATTTCACGAATGGTATTTTTCTTTCAAACAGGAATGAGATTTTGAATTTGGAAAATCCATTGAGTGGGAAAAAAACAATTCTTTTGGGGAAAATGGGAGGGTAAATAAAATTTTGGTTGTATCGGCTATGAGTAAAATACTCGAATCTTAATTAAGCTAATTATATGAAAAGAAACTTATGATATGGGTATGTTTGGCAAGTGGCTTAAAGGGGCTTATCGGGCTTGGGCTTTTAAAACAAGCCGGCTTATAAAATAGGTCTCGTTTGTCACACATGCTTATGGAGGCTAATGGCTTATAAAATAAGTCATAAGCCTCCATAAGCCTAAGTCCATAAAATGGGGCTTATGGATAGTTAAATTACTTAAATACCCTTAAAAATATAATGAATTATTACGTAAAAGCTGAAAATATATGTGAAATTAATTTGATGTATTTTTATGTGATTTTACATTAATAAGCCTCAGCTCCAACTAATTCGTCAAACAGCTTTATAAAAATATGATTTTTAACTTTCGGCTTATAATATAAGCCTCAACCCCAGCCCCAGCCCATTGCGCTAAACATACCCATAGACTTATAAAGAATGGAAGACATGTATACGAGATGATATTGCGCCAAACATACCCTTATATTATGGCTATGTTTGGGAAGGGGCTTTTAGATATGCAAATGCCCTTATATATTATGGCTATGTTTGGGAAGGGGCTTTTAGAGGTTTACGAGGGCTTAAACTTTTAAAATAGTCGTTTATTGTGAATTAAATAATTAAACATAGCTTATTATATTAATTATTAAAACATTGAAACTTATACGTTGAGTGTGCAATCTCGAAGTCTCGTATTCGAATCCGGTCATACTCTATTAATTTTATATCCACAAAACTAACAACTCCCACTTGGATATACATTAATATAGTAATGACATTGGTTAGTCTAGCATAACACCCCAATGCCCCCAGACCGACCCCGAGTGTGGTTTCCTGGAAAAACCTTTTGCTGAATCATCATCATACTTATCCTTTTGTTTCTAATACCATGTTAATATGGATATGGATCTAAGTCATGCCATAATTAACTATTCTGTTTCTCGTTATTTATAATTAATCAAGATTACCAAATCATCCAAACGTATTCCAGATAGATCTTGGGCATGGCCATGCAAACATCTTGTCAACCCTACGAGAGGCCCAGTAGTATTATACTTCAAAACAAATTTGAAGGAACAAATTCTTTCTTGACTACAAGCATAACCCTTGAACTTTGCATCACTTCTGAAAATAGCCCTTATAACTACCAGTTACGGATAGCGTTAGACTATCTTATAGAAAATGAGCTACATCCGCGACAGTTATCTAGTATCTCAAGTTTGAGAATAAATATTCACGATTTACTTTAATGACAAAGATCCATAAAGTATAATCATGTGGATGGGATCTGTCCTATATTCAATTTATCATTTATTGAATACCATGTGAATTTGGCATGTCCAACGCATCAATATACTTAAGTATATTCTATCAAAACTTACATTTATCTTAGAAGATCATGTATCTACATCCTTTCAATTACTTATCGTCCTCGCACACGTAATGGAGATCCCTTCGGACGAACTGAGCTGGGTTCTTCCGAAAGGATAGGATGTGGGCCTCTTCGACTTTCTAACGTCCTTCGAAAACCTGCGCACAACAACACGCGTTAGGCTCGCCCCGGGTGCTATCCCAGGACCGACCTCCAGCGTGAGAGTAAGTATAGGGTATTCCGAGAGACCTTAAACAGTTATGTGAAATAAATGCAGGTAGGTCAGATTAGCTGGGAGTAGTAAATGAGCTGGGTATTTATAGTACCCAGCTTTGGTACTTGAAACGGCGGCGCCGGATTTTCTGGGAACATGTCACAGACATGATCCCGCAAATCCTGGGGCGGTGACGGCGGTGTCTGCTGCTGCCATCTGTCACAAAGGTGATGCCACTTTTTGCTAATATTTATATTTTATCGTTTTGACTATCATTTTTTGACCCGATTTAGTACATTTTTATAACTTTTAATAAAAATGACAAAACTAATATATTCTAACACATTTCTCCACATTTTCGTCAAATTAATATATTTAGTTACGCCGTAACCTTGGTCAGTGTTGACTTGGGTCTTCTAGTGTAAATCTTTGTTACGGCGTAAGTAGAGAGTGGATCTACGCCGTAACTTTACCAGAAAACGAAATATTAACGAATACGAGTGTATATTCAAGTAAAATGATATAAATGGTGAGCATATCAGGGGGAAATTGACACTAAAATATCAAAACTATTTGATGTTATCAATCATACCTATCATCTAGATCCGTTCTTAAATGACTACTAATAACTTTTAGCCGTTCTTAAATGACGGCTAATAACATTCAACCACCATCCTCTACAAATCCCCACCATCTAAATCCCCCACCAAAACTTTATCAAGCATCCTTTCAAATTCAAGGACTACTTTCAAACCGTTCTTGTGCAAAGTGATGCTTGATCTAACCACCCTCCATCCACCATGCAAGCCACTTCCATCATCACTAGTCTTCAAGGGATTTTAAACAATACACGTACTCCAAGACGTTGTGGGTCAAGAATCTCAAGTACCTTTGATCTGAAGGAGGTTTAAATGGAATATGACGTCCTGTGTAAATGCCTTCATCATCAAAGGAGTAACAACCGACAATTTTCCAAAACTTATTTTACGAGCCAAAATAATTATTTTTATTTCCCTTAGCTTTTAAATGTCTTTGAACTTGTTTGAGATTAAAAAACAGTGGATATCTAGTTAAAACGTGAGCATTGTTCATTTATCGAGCCGGCACGGCCTAAAACACGTGAAACGAATCAAATTTGCCAAATAAATTAATTTCAAGAAAGTTATTCATATTTATACTCGTTTTTATTAGAAAAATTATTTCGGACACAATGGCGCAAGTCTCATAATTTTTCGAGTCCGTTTTGTATGTCGAATGGGGTCCACAAGGTTTTACTAAAAGAATTGCAAAATTACAAAATCTACCCATGCTTAAATTTTCTCCGTTGCCCCTCCAGTTTATTTTGTCCAGGTTTGGCCCCTCATGGGTATAAATAGGGAAATTTTAGGGTTTTCTCTTTTGACTATAACACACCTCGCCGGATTGTCCTATTCCGGCGCCGTCATCGCAGCTCTGGCCAACTTCCGGCCACCATCCTTTTGATGCCGCCACGTAGATCAAGACACGGGGTTCGGTTCTGGAACATTTGGAGCCAAAGGGAGCTCGTTTGATCGTGTTTTGAAGCCACCACAGCCGACAACCACCATCACCACCACTCGCCACCACCCCTCTCCTCCTTTCCCCCTCGATTGGTAAGCCACACGCCACCATCTTCGTCATTTATTCATTTTTATGTTGTCTCGATTTAGATTAAACAAGTTGATAAAGTTAAGGTGTTGGAGGAAAGTTAAACCACTTTGTGCTTTTTATTATATGTATCAGTTGCTGAAAAATAATTGGAATCACCTTTCTATTGATACAATGAGGGAGGGCAACGGGTTGCAGTGGCGGGCGGTAACAGGTGAGCGGTGGTTGATGATTGTGTTGGGGAAGGACAGAAATGGTACCGGTGATGTCAGAGTCGCAGGAGATAACTTAGAGGTGTCACAAATTGATCTCTACACCTTGTACGCTTCTAGCGTTTATAAGTGCGCATCTTTGTTTAACCTATAAGTGTGAAGATTATGTTAAAAAAAAAATAAAAAAAAAATAAAAAAAAAATTGAAGATTATTATAATTTTCTTACATTTATACGACTCTATGAATTAGTAGGTTCAGTTGCGTTTTACCTCAGGTCAGCCTCACACCCAAGAGGGTTCGTTTGTTGTGTTAGGCTCAACGATAACGCCCAAAGGGTGTTTTTTGCTTGCGGTCTGTGATGGAGTTGCTTATTTTTGTTTTGTTTGAATGCGTTGAATTTTTTTTAAAGTGTTGTCGTATAGTTCTCGGTTAGTAGAAAACTCATGAAATGGTTTGTAGTTACTGTTTCAGTCAAGTCATGGTGCGTTTATGTTTGTAAGGTATGTCGAATGCAGTTTGTGTTGAGTTTGATTATAGGTTTACTTATTTTGTTTTGATACGTGTTTAACCATTGCCTTCCAGTTCCCATTTGAGAACAAGCACAAGATCAGCGTGCACAAGCACAAGATCAGTGTCAGCGTGCACAAGCACAAGATCAGTGTTAACCATTGCCTTCCAGTTCCCATTTGAGAACAATTTAGCCGAAAGTGTGGCTACATTGGCTCGTCAATATGTGCGTTGTGTCATCAACAAGGTCCAAAGAGTTGCCATGGCCGTATCTCCTTCGAATTTGACTCCTTCTGTGGACCCAAAACCATCTCCTGGCTCTCCGGAAGCACTCACTTTAGCTCAATGGATCTGCCAGAGCTACACGTAAGTCTTTTATCTTTTTTGGTTGCCACAAAGGCACATTGGTACTTGATTCTAATCTGTTTTTATTTTCAGTTACCATTTAGGAGCAGATTTGCTACGCACGGGTTCAGTTGTTGGGGACTCGTTATTGAAAGATCTTTGGCAACATCAAGATGCCATTTTGTGCTGTTCGTTGAAGGTATATAACTAAGAATCCGTGTAATATTATATTTTTCGAAAATTATAAGGTGGCTGATTTCTAATCCAATATGTGTATGGGTGTGGTTTGCAGTCATTGCCGGTTTTCATATTCGCAAATCAAGCAGGGCTTGACATATTAGAAACGACTCTTGTATCCTTACAAGACATCAGTTTGGACACAATGTTTGATGATGATGGACGAAAGGCGCTGGTTCCAGAATTTGCCAAAATAATGCAACAGGTATTATACAAGACTGTGTTACAAATTAATTGAATGATGTTGGCAGGTGACCTTGTTGGATTTAAAGTTCTTGATGGCCTTCACAAGGTGGTTGAAGGTGGTGCATTTGTTTTGACACTGAAAGATCAGAACATACTTGGTGATGGTGACATTAATCAAGGTATTCTGATTTTATTTTTTCATTAACAGTTTGGCAGTTTCTTCATCTGTTATCTTTAGTTTTTTTCTGCTGTATTAATCAAGGCAGCTAAAAAGAAAACTAGAGTTTATTATGATAAGTAAGTTAAATAGTTGTATTAATGTGGTTTTCTAGTAGGAGTGGCAAATTTGACCTGTATATTATTGAGTGGGGTTTATTCGGGCTATATTCTTTTTCTAACGGGTCAAATGGGTTTAATAAATCAGAGGGTTGAAAGCCGCTCAAATGAATTTATTTGATACTTCTACTTTCCCAGCCTTCTGACTTATTACATCATTCTTTTTAACAGAACATTTTTGACAGCAGCTTTATTACTATTAGTCTCATTACTAACAATGCTGCTAGTAGTATTAATACGACTTTTATTTCTCTTATCATTAACTACTTTATAAACCTGCTTAGATTGCAAATTTATTTGCTTTTGACCTCCTTTGGATACACCAGCCTCCATACCTGCAGTAGCATTTGTATTAGAGGTTGAGGCACCATTTAAATTCATATCATTACCTGCATATTACATTTGTTTAAGCTAATACATGTGTCTGACTATAAATTGATAAATATTTGTTGAAAACTGAAATCTAGGTCGGAGATGAAATGTTGGTGAGACCATATGGGTTATTTGCCACAATTGAAGACTGTGTTGGTGCAACCATAGCATGGCCTTGTCCCTTTATCTCGGTATGTCTTTGTTAAACTTGTGATACCAATAATTTTAATAACATGGAACTTAATGCTTATACATGGATGTTTATTTGTAGGTGGTCCGTGAGGATTGAGAAAGGATGCATGATGACCCCGGACTAAGCTTCTTGTTGCTTTAATTTCTTGTTTAATGTTACAAGACTTTATGTTGGATAATGTCTATACCTTATTTATGTTTAGTGCTTTTGTTATGACAATTGCTTATTTGAAATACAATTTCATTTTATTCATTTAATAATTAGTTGATGTTTTATTCATATCGTAAAATAGAGTGTGCATGCTGAAATTAGCGTCCTATCATATGACTTGTCAGGACTTTGAAATTGTCCTATTAAACTTATTAAGCGTCCTAACAATAAACTTTTAAGGACGCTTAACATTGTAAAAGTGTCCTAATATGTTGTTATTAGGACGTTATTTAGGTTGTTAATAGACATTTTATACGACCAAAAAATTGGTTTCATAATCTTCTTTGAGATGTTAGAACCCTTTTCTTGGTCCTAAATTAGCTATAATGTTATATGATAAGCGTCCTAACAATTATCTTTTAAGTACGCTTGTATGTGTATCAAAAGATTAAAATTAGGTAACAACGTTTTACAACATTGTAAAAGTGTCCTAATATGTTGTTATTAGGACGTTATTTGCTTGTTCATATACATATTATGCGACCATAAATTTGGTTTCATAATCGTATTTGGGATATTAGGACCCTTTTCTTGGTGTTAAAGTAACTATAATGGTATATGATAACCGTCCTAAGAATTAACATTAAAGGACGCTTGTATGTGTATCAAAAGATTAAAAGTAGGTTACCACATGTTAGAACATTGGAAAAGTGTCCTAATATGTTTTTATTAGGACGTTATTTGTGTTGTTTATAGACGTAAAATGCGACCATAAAATTGGTATCATAATCTTATTTGAGTTATTAGGACCCTTTTCTTGGTTGCTAAAATAGCTATGATGTTACATCGTAAGCGTCCTAACAATACTTTTAGGACGTTTTTATGTGTTTCAAAAGATTAAAAGTAGGTAATCACATGTTAAAACAATGTAAAAGTGTCCTAATATGGTTTTATTAGGACGCTATTTGTGTTGTTCATAGACATATATTACGACCATAAAATTGGTTTCATAAGGGTTAGGACGCTTTGGACCTATTACAACCGCTCGAGATGAAACGCTTTCATCCTTGGTCCTATTAAATGAAAGGTCCTAAAAAGTACCATTTTATGACGCTTATGGGGGTCCTAAAAAGCCATTTTTCTTATAGTGGTTTTGATAAGTAGCGAGTACTTAAGAAGTGAGTGTTTTAGTAAAGAATTCTAGGGAATAAGAACCATATTTATGTGTTCTTGAGAGTGTTTGGTGAAGGACTATATGTGTATGAATGTGTTTTCGCTTCCCCTTAATCGATGACCATCCGGACAAGATATGTTGAAAAATAAATCAAAACTAAAGAGAAAAACAAACGTTGACGGAAGCGATGAGCTTAGTAACGTTATGACAAGTAGTGGATAGCATGCAATGAACTTAACCATTGAAGTCACGTAGCTCTTCTCAATCATTGTGAATATTCATAAAACATTTATATGATGAGGCATGTGATTACGTGGAAATGTGCTAAGGGTTAAGAAGATAGAATCTTCAAGGTTGTGGAGTTGGTGATGGGGTTCTTGTAGAGTTATCTTTGCTAGAAGTGTGTGGAAAATGAGTGGGATGCGGAAGCATTGGTGATGTAGAATGAGGGTTGAGAATTGAAGATAATTTAAGAAAATGATGGATACAGAAGTAACCAAACGTATTGTATGTTTTGGACTTTGTGGAATGGTTGGTTGACTCAAGGATCAAGAGGATGATTGTAAAAGGTTGTGAAAATGGAAACGATAAGGAATTAAGCAGAGTCTATTCTGATACGAGACGGTTCTGGTTCAAGACTACATCGAGTGGTTTTTGATAGTGTTTTTGAAACTGTGTTAAATTTATCGGTACCGTCCTTTATTTAAGGGTATCGTGACCTGCTGAGGTCAGTTTTTACCCCGAATTTGATTTTCGACAAAGAAATTTCACATATTTTGTGATTTTTCTGGACATTAGATTAAAGGAATTTATACCAAATAAATTTTTTTTTAGGAATGAATCCAGTGGGATTCGATGAACATTGATTGAGTTTAATTTTTCGAGAAATGACATTTAATTGTATTTCGCAAATTAAATTTACTTCAAATATTTCGGATGAAATATTTGAGTTGTCATTGGAAGCTTAAGAGGATTCGACTCTAATCTTGAGAGGATTTGACTCTAATCATGAGAGAATTTGACGAATAAATCTCGCTGATTCAGTGAGATTTTTAGACACGATTAAAGAACTTATACCTAATAGATTCTTTAAGGGATAAATCCAACGAGATTTAATGAACGATACTCGAGAATTAAGAGATGACTTTAATATTTCCAATGAAATATTTAAATAGTCATTAGAGAGATTTAGAGGATGACTTTAATATTTTCAATGAAATATTTAGATAGTCATAAGACGAGATTCGGAGGATGTTTTTGAACATACGTAAATTATGAAATTCACGGAATGTGTTCCAGAATTCCTAGACCTAGACGTAGATAGTTGAAAGATTCTCATTTGAGAGGTTTGGTTAATATGACGGCGATGTTTTCTTGAGAAGGAACTTTCTCGATAGAGATGTTTCCTTTCTGAACGTTGTCGTGAAGGGGATGATGATTTCGATGTGCTTCGCTCGCGAGTGTTGCACGGGGTTTTGAAAGGTGTAAATCAAGGCCTATGGTGCTGATTCACAGAAGGGTTTAAGATCTAAAAGAATGAAGTATTTTACTGACACAATGGTGGTAGATGTGTGGGTGAAACTCAATTTGGAACATAAGGATGGCTTCAAGTTGATTGAGGTTTGGTGTTTTTAGGGTGATTGTTAGGATTTTTGAGATGAACATCCATTATTGTTGTGAGATCGCTGCACATCAGTAGGTGATCAAGATTGACGAAGAAAAAGAAGAGACTCAAAAATGTCAAACTTCGTATAGGCATATTGCCCGTTATTCGGATGAAAGAGAGTATAAATGTACTCTTGGCGAGATAGGATGATATGTTTGTTTTCTACCCTAAAGCCGATGGATAAGTTCGATCCTCATTATCTATGAGGTGAGCTTGATAACAAAACACGATGACAAACATGTGGGGATAAGAGGAACTAACGAAAATGAATATACTTGGTCTTATGAAGTGTATATTCATACGAGGATGAAAGGAACTACTAACCCGAAGGTTGATGTTAGCTTTTAGCATTTGGATAAGCGTTTTAACATATATTGTTAAAATGCTTGAATATGATGTTTCGGATATGAAATTTAACAATTGCGATCGCAAGTTAAACTTACTTGAATATTTTGGATGAAATATTTAAGTTGTCAAACCTACTCCGAGTTCTACTAGGTTTGTATCTAACCTCCCCTTGACAAAAAGGGTGTATCACTTGGAAGAAAACAAAATTATGACCAAGAAATTAGGACAATTTCGCGATTACTTTAATTTTTAGATTTTGACACTAGTGTAAGACTATATGACGTCTAAAAGTTTATAGTGATAGGCATACCTAATTCATTATGTGTCAAAACAACATAGTGTGGGTGCATAATTAACAAGCAAATCATTTAAAATGCGCATAAGGAATAAATGCAATCATCATACAAAACATGATAACATCCAACATTTAAGAGCATGTATCATAGATATACATATTGTTGACATAAATAAATGCCTAAAAACATTATCAATATTTATTCATATCTCTATGTTTTGATGATCACAAAATGTAAACTCATTAAAACATAAACTTATAAATTAAACAAGTACTTAGTTGTAAATATTCACTTCTACAACTAAAATCACTTAAGGTATGAATGAACTAATGCTTAATGCATTATATGATCAAAGGAACATTTTCTTAAAAACTAGATTTTTTATAAAACATCAAAAACATTTTATATATTTTTGAAAAACATTTTTGGAATTAAATAAAAATGTTTAATCTTTTATAAAAATATGAATTCAAATTTTTAACCAAAATCAGTTAAAATGTTTCAGAAAAACCTTCCCCACAAAAGGACAAAATTGGCCAACGTTCAGTAGGGGCGCCCCCCTTAATTTTACTAGGCGGCCCCCTTAATAATTAAGGGGACCGCCCCCTATTTAAAGGGACCGCCCCCGCTCCAGTAGGCTCCAGCTGTCTAGATTTTTCCCTATAAATACCAGCCTTCCCCTGAATTTTTACTCACCCTTTTGCACAAAAAATTTCTGTTGTAGATCTCATTTCATATCTAACAAAAACCTTTGATCATGTAATCTTAAGCATTGGTTTCCAAGTGATCCAAGCTTCCACCATCCAAGTGCAAAAGAAGAATACTTCTATCAATCAAGATTAGAAGTATTACAACTTAGTATCATTTTGTTACTTAAGTTGTGTGTTTAACAAAGTTTGTAAATTATTCATTCATTTGTATGTAAGGTGCGTGTTGTAGATTAGTGTTGTGTGTAAGTAGTGAAGATGTTGTATAAGTAGTTGTGGTATAGAAGTTGTGAGGTCAAAATGTAGAAGTCATGAAGCCGTGGTGTAGAAGTTGTGAAGCCGTAGCTTAGAAGACATGAAGTCCTTGTGTTGAAGTCATGAAGCCGTAGCATAGAAGCTGTGAAGCGGTCGTGTTAAAGTTGTGATGTCCTAGTCGTGAAGTTCTAGTGTTGAAGTCGTGAAGCCGTAGCATAGAAGTTGTGTAGCGGTCGTGTTGAAGCCGTGAAGTCCTAGTGGTGAAGTCCTAGTGTTGAAGTCGTGAAGCCGTAGCATAGAAGTTGTGTAGCGGTCGTGTTGAAGCCGTGAAGTCCTAGTGGTGAAGTCCTAGTGTTGAAGTCGTGAAGCCGTAGCATAGAGGTTGTGTAGCGGTCATGTTGAAGTCGTGAAGTCTTAAGTCATGAAGACATAGTGTTGAAGTCGTGAAGCCGCATCATAGAGGTTGTGTAGCGGTCGTGTTGAAGTCGTGAAGAAGTCGTGAAGAAGTCGTGAAGCCGTTGTGAAGAAGTCGTGATTAAGTCGTGTAGAAGTTGTGTTGTGAAGTTGTGAGATTGGTTCTAGCTACGATTAGAACTCGACATTTAGCTTTGTGTCGTTAAACCTGTGTAAGCCAAAGTTGTGTACGGTTTTCTCCGCCATAAGGGAGCTTATTGAAGTTGTGAAGAAAACTCTCGAGCAAGGTGTGCTCGGGGAGTGGAGTAGGGCAAGGAAGGTGTCCTTGTAGCCGAACCACTATAAATCTCTCGTGTCTCGGTTAGATCTTTCCATACCTTATTTATTTCTTTACTTGCATCGTCATTACTTTCATACACATAGGCTTATATAATTGCTAGTATTAATTAGAGGTCAACTTCACATAAAGATCAAATTGAAAATCCATTCAAGAAACCAAAACTTTTACAATCAATTTAAAAGAATACATATATAACTAATAATAAGATTTATGTTTTATTTTTCATAACAAACTAGAATCTAAAGTTTTTAAAAGTATAAAACAAAGGTTTCATAATAAAATTAAAAAGACGTAAAACTATTCAACCCCCCCTTCTAGTTTTCCACAATTGGTATCAGAGCCAGGTTAATCAAGATCTTTAAAATATACTGTATTTTAAAACTTGAATCGATATATGGAATTCGAAAAATATCTAGAAGGGGAATCTTTGCTAAAACCACCACTATTTGAAAACTATACTTTTCTTGAATGGAAAAATAAATTTGAAACTTATGTGAAATCAATTGATCTAGATCTTTGGCATGTCATTTCGATTGGTGATTTTGAAAGTTAAACAAAAACATATTTTGAAAGTCAAACAAAAACTGATTTTGAAAATCAAACAAAAACGGATTTTGAAAGTCAAATTGATTATTTGAAAACAAAGAATGAAATAAATAATAAAGCTAAAATAATTATTTATAAAACCTTGCCGAAAGTTGAATATGAAAGAATATTCTTCTGTAAAACGACAAATGATATTTGAAAATTTTCTTAAACTTTCATCAAGAAAAATGTCAAGCCAAAGATGAGGATTTTGATCTTGTACATGAATTGGTTATCTTAGAAAATTTAATAGATAAACATTTAGATAAAATAGATACATGTGCTACTAGTTCAAATGTTGTTAATGTAGGTGTTAGCGACGAAGACTACATGAATCAACTCCAAAGTGAACTCAATCCAAAATCATGAAGTGACACAGACGAAGGAGAAGATCATGATCCGTACAAGACATGTTCGGGTCAAGCCACTTCGGTTTAAATATGATCATCATCTGAGACATTACGAAGAAAAGCTAGGACGTGAGGTAAGTTCTCTATTTAAAATTTCATAAGTAATTACTTCATGCATATAATCTTATTAATGCCTTAGGATATGCTTAGTCTGATAGGTTGCTTTGCCTTTACACTTTAGTTATATTCGTTCTGTGGCTTAATAAACTAGAAACCCTTTAGTTAGCCCCCCTAAGTGTTAGTGAACCAAGCAATCTTCATATTTGGTACTCTTCGATAAGTAAATTTAGGAACTTAATTTCTTCTAAAAAGAGAATGACTACTGGAGAATCTATTGACTAGAAACTCAATTTGACCTAACGGTTGAATTGCTTCTATGTGAGAAGTTGGGTGTGTGTAACCCGTAAAAACGGTCGTGTTTAGCCTGAATTGAGCACCACTAGTAATAGTCTCATACTCATTCTCCAACTTGAATACATTATTCTTCCTAAATATACCTAACGATAGTTTACTGTTATGAACTTTGCTTTTCACTAGAGCTTTTCATTCCTAGATTTATGTCATCTTGCGTATATAAAATTTCTAGATGTTTACTTGCTCCTATGTGATTTGACTGCATGCCTTCGTAATTATTTGTTTAGTTGTTAAATGCATTGTCATTATAATAGCTTTTGTTTTTCTCTAACTACTATGACATGATGTATTTTTGTATTTTGTCATAATACATGCTTAAATGCCATAGGATATGTAGAAAGAGGTAGCATGTGACAATAGACTTGAGCATGAGATCTTTTATAAACCACTATTTTTAAACCTATAATTAATGGGACTTGTTTTTAAATTTGTAAAAACTTCACATTTTGGAAAAATGATTTTTCAAAAGATTATGACACATTCCTATTAAACATGTTTCACCATCCTACCTTTCTTCCAAACTTGTGTCTATAATTACGTGTTTATCAAAAACCAAAGATTGGAAAAATATGTTTTATTTCCTCATAAAAACATTTTGAAAACAAAGCCAAAACTATTTCATTAATATATTTTTCACATCCACATAAAACCTACTTTCAAGCATTGTTGAATAATGCCAAAACCATTTCTTTAAATCATGCTTGGTGATCTCATATATGTCATATATACTTGTGTATATGACACTTATAAGTGAACTAAATCAAAAATGAAAAATCATGGTTTACTTATTTAAGATCTCACTTGGTACAAGTCTAAAAGTCCATGCTATCACAACTCCACATTCCCTTGTACATAGATAATCAATAGGATTAATTAACTAGCCTTTTAATCTTCCTAAGTATAATACTATGAATTACATGGTGCTATGTATTATCTTCTTGTCTAATATATGTATATACATGTTATATGCTTAATGAGTAGTTTGCATGTTAGATAAAGTTGCTTAAATAAATATGCTTAGCATATATGAGTTATTAAATCCTAAATTGCCTTGAAAGAAGTTGGACTTGCTTGAAACTAAACCCAAAAACACAACCTTTTCTACAAATTTATGCCAAAAACCCATTTCTAGTAATCTGAAAGTCAGCAGATGGGCGGCCCCCTTAAATACCCAGGCGGCCCCCTTAAAATTAAGGGGACCGGCCCCTATTTAAGGGGACCGGCCATCTGGAGTGACGGATTATTGATTTCTTTTTCAATTTTCAACCCATTTTATCCTATACCTCCCAAAATTCACAAACACATTTTGTCACAAACCACCCTCCAAAATTTACCTTCCACAATCACATCATCACTACACCATAAATACCCATTTGGAGGAGGAAGCTTGACATTTACCATAACCCAACAAATGATGTTGTTCAAACTCAACCAACACCTAAACCTCATCCTAATGAACCCTTTCACACACATAACCTATCATCCATATGTCCACCTTCATTCACTCATAATTACCCAAATCCACAAATGTCTCCACCACCAAAAGTGTCACCACCACTTCCACCAAATAACAACCACTCTCCATTATCATCACCTTCCACTCAACACTTGAAGTTCATTGAAGAACTCAAGGAAGCCCATGAGCTTAATGCTCTCCTTGCTTTGCACCTTGCTCAAAGCAACTTAAACCCATCACCATCCATATCACCATCATTACCATCATCACCACATCACTTGAGTCAAATTGAGAAACATATCAACAATTGTCCTTGTTGCATCTTTCTCCAAAGTCAAACCATCATTACCATCATCACCATCCATCTCACCATATCACCATCATCATCACCACATCACTCGAGTCAAATTGAGAAACATGTCAACAATTGTCCTTGTTGCATCTTTCTCCAAAGTCAAACCATCATTACCATCATCACCATCCATCTCACCATCATTACCATCATCACCACATCACTTGAGTCAAATTGAGAAACATGTCAACAATAGTCCTTGTTGCATCTTTCTCCAAAACCAAACCATCACCTTAAATGAGCGTCTCACTTGGGTTGAGTATCTTCTCACTAGATCTAATCCAACACCACCACTTGAACAACATCAAAACCCTCATTCAACATGGTCAAGTCCAAGCTCTCCACCTCCAATTCCTCTATCAACACTCTTTCCAATATCCATACACCCAAACTTACAACCCCATTAATCCAACATTTTTTTGCCCCCTCTTTACCATCATCCATCCAAAATAATCCAAGTTTTCATGTCTCAAGCAAGTCCAATGGATCTCTTAGGCAATTTAAAATTTTCTACTTATTGCATGCTATAAGCAAAATATGTGTTGTATCAATAATTATGCTTTTAACATAATTATTTTCAACTAATGAATGCTTTATTTTTTGTCTTTAATATATGATTGTTATGCTTATTGCTTGTATACCTGATATCATGATATATATACATGCTTGATGATTAATAACATGCTTATTCCGTAATATGTTTTAAATGTATGCATGCGTAATTAACATGTTTATGTCACTATTTAATCATTCTTGATGTACATGATTCAAATGGAGCTTGCTGCAAAAAACCCTAAAAATGACCCTTTTCTGGAAATTTTTCAAATTTGGTCGCCTAGGAAAACACCAGATGGGCGGCCCCCTTAATTCCCTAGGCGGTCCCCTTAATTTTAAGGGGGCCGGCCTACAATTAAGGGGACCGGCCATCTGGGCAGTAAAATTTACTGTTTTCTTTTGCATCTTGCGACCCCTTTTATCTAGCCCAAACCTTACCTAAATCAACCATCACCTCCATCAAACACCCATTTTCATTCACCATGCTATCACCAAAATCATCTCTAAGACACCAAAACTCCATCACCACCACCTCAATATTAATCCCCAAGTGCACCAAATGCACCATCAAAAACACCCTTTCATCCATCAATAACCACATCAACTCACACCTTTCATCACCACCATCAAGAGCATCAACTCCACTTCCTACTCAAGAACCTCCATTCACCCAACTTGTCATTTCCATATCACCAATAACACCTCTTGATGCTCATTTCTCATCATCACCAATACCACCACATCCACAACCAAACCATCATCTTTGGTCTTAGAGATGAGATACACTACATGTTTTCATTCCTTGAACACATGCTTAACAACCAACCTCCACCACAACCTCCATCATTTTCACCCACTACACTACCACCACCTTCATTCTCACCAAATTAAGCACATGCAATGCTTAATCAAAATAATTTTTCAAACCATTTTGTGTGCAAGCCCCATGAAAGATCATGTACTCCTAGAATGATTATGTAGATTGCATTACTTACTAGCTAATGTAGGATTGAATATAATCTTGGATGGTTGTGTATTGATACACAACATTTTTAATGAATGTCTCTATATGCATGCTTATTTTTGCTATATATATGCTTGTGCTTCTAATATTTTTCTTGCAAGTATTCCATATATCGATTCCTTGGTGCCCCCAAACGAGGGGGAGTATACATCAAGGGGGAGTTTTCGTCCCGACAAATTTCACGTTTGAATTTTGTCGGCTTAACCTTTTAGATTTTACAAAAAGGGGGAGAAGTGAATGTAAACTCACTAAATACTTGTCCAAAAATAAACTTTTTGGTTTAATGAGTTTAGGTTTTGTAATCATCAAAAAGGGGGAGATTGTTGACATAAATAAATGCCTAAAAACATTATCAATATTTATTCATATCTCTATGTTTTGATGATCACAAAATGTAAACTCATTAAAACATAAACTTATAAATTAAACAAGTACTTAGTTGTAAATATTCACTTCTACAACTAAAATCACTTAAGGTATGAATGAACTAATGCTTAATGCATTATATGATCAAAGGAACATTTTCTTAAAAACTAGATTTTTTATAAAACATCAAAAACATTTTATATATTTTTGAAAAACATTTTTGGCATTAAATAAAAATGTTTAATCTTTTATAAAAATATGAATTCAAATTTTTAACCAAAATCAGTTAAAATGTTCCAGAAAAACCTTCCCCACAAAAGGACAAAATTGGCCAACGTTCAGTAGGGGCGGACCCCTTAATTTTACTAGGCGGCCCCCTTAATAATTAAGGGGACCGCCCCCTATTTAAGGGGACCGCCCCCGCTCCAGTAGGCTCCAGCTGTCCAGATTTTTCCCTATAAATACCAGCCTTCTCCTGGATTTTTACTCACCCTTTTGCACAAAAACTTTCTGTTGTAGATCTCATTTCATATCTAACAAAAACCTTTGATCATGTAATCTTAAGCATTGGTTTCCAAGTGATCCAAGCTTCCACCATCCAAGTGCAAAAGAAGAATACTTCTATCAATCAAGATTAGAAGTATTACAACTTAGTATCATTTTGTTACTTAAGTTGTGTGTTTAACAAAGTTTGTAAATTATTCATTCATTTGTATGTAAGGTGTGTGTTGTAGATTAGTGTTGTGTGTAAGTAGTGAAGATGTTGTATAAGTAGTTGTGGTATAGAAGTTGTGAGGTCAAAATGTAGAAGTCGTGAAGCCGTGGTGTAGAAGTTGTTTAAGCCGTAGCTTAGAAGACATGAAGTCCTTGTGTTGAAGTCATGAAGCCGTAGCATAGAAGCTGTGAAGCGGTCGTGTTAAAGTTGTGATGTCCTAGTCGTGAAGTCCTAGTGTTGAAGTCGTGAAGCCGTAGCATAGAAGTTGTGTAGCGGTCGTGTTGAAGCCGTGAAGTCCTAGTGGTGAAGTCCTAGTGTTGAAGTCGTGAAGCCGTAGCATAGAAGTTGTGTAGCGGTCGTGTTGAAGCCGTGAAGTCCTAGTGGTGAAGTCCTAGTGTTGAAGTCGTGAAGCCGTAGCATAGAGGTTGTGTAGCGGTCATGTTGAAGTCGTGAAGTCTTAAGTCATGAAGACATAGTGTTGAAGTCGTGAAGCCGCATCATAGAGGTTGTGTAGCGGTCGTGTTGAAGTCGTGAAGAAGTCGTGAAGCCGTTGTGAAGAAGTCGTGAAGAAGTCGTGATTAAGTCGTGTAGAAGTTGTGTTGTGAAGTTGTGAGATTGGTTCTAGCTACGATTAGAACTCGACATTTAGCTTTGTGTCGTTAAACCTGTGTAAGCCAAAGTTGTGTACGGTTTTCTCCGCCATAAGGGAGCTTATTGAAGTTGTGAAGAAAACTCTCGAGCAAGGTGTGCTCGGGGAGTGGAGTAGGGCAAGGAAGGTGTCCTTGTAGCCGAACCACTATAAATCTCTCGTGTCTCGGTTAGATCTTTCCATACCTTATTTATTTCTTTACTTGCATCGTCATTACTTTCATACACATAGGCTTATATAATTGCTAGTATTAATTAGAGGTCAACTTCACATAAAGATCAAATTGAAAATCCATTCAAGAAACCAAAACTTTTACAATCAATTTAAAAGAATACATATATAACTAATAATAAGATTTATGTTTTATTTTTCATAACAAACTAGAATCTAAAGTTTTTAAAAGTATAAAACAAAGGTTTCATAATAAAATGAAAAAGACGTAAAACTATTCAACCCCCCCTTCTAGTTTTCCACACATATAAAGAGATATTATATCAGAATATCTAATAGAAAGAGAAATCTTTCTAATAAACATGCATTCAATAATTAATCAATTAATTACTGAGCATTAAGAAAGCACGGAGGCAATTAATCATATCTCACAAGAACATGTTATCACATTGAAACACATATGTGGGATGCAAGTAATATAGGTTTGCTAAGGAGAATCCTAATTACTACTTGTTCAAAATGCAATCCTAATGGGAGACAAAGTTCACATATGTAAACTATCTTTAGTCAAATGTAGGAATGAAAAATTTTAAAGTTAGAGAATAAGTATGAAACTATCACTAGTGGTGCTCAATTCAGTCTAAACACAACCATTTTTATGGGTTATACCACGAACCCAACTTCTCTCCTGGAAGCAATTCAACCGTTAGGTCAAATTGAATTTCTAGTGCGATAGGTTCTCCAGTAGTCATTCTCATGTTAGAAAAATTCAAATTCTTATATTTTGCTATCGGTTCGAAAGTGCTTTCAAATATTCTTCTCATCCCCAGAGAGATACATTGTTTCCATTGTGACTTGGTCGTCAAAAGGGGCACTACTAGTGTTGTGTACTTTTCATTGGAGCACACCTTTCGCTAGGAAGGGATCAGTTACGAGTACGAAATGCTTTTCACATACAAGTCGGATAGCGCGATAAGGCAGTTACACTCCTCCGCCTGGCATTCCAGTTCAAATACTAGTGAGGTAGACAACCTCATGCCATGCGTGAAAATAGTAATGACCTTGCCTACGGGCTCATTGGGACACTCAAGTACGAAGGAATTCTCCACTTAATTTAATTAAGGAAGGTTTTAGAGACAGAGGATCAAAGCAATGGAAAAGCAAGGGAACGAGGCGACCGGAGGGAGGGTTTGGTATGGTAGTGAGACCAATAGGGAAACATAATAAATAGGGAGTATGTGAAAGATCCATTGACACACGAAGGTAGAAGTCTGGTATGTATTACATAGCATAGCTACTGAATTCGCAAAGACTCCTTCCTCTTTTAAGTTCAGTGAGGAACTCGCCTGAGGGAAAGGGACTGCGACCTTCAACTCCCAAGATATATCATATAATATAGCATGTTGCCCTGAAGAAGGATTGGAGTTATTTTCCTTCGGTCCATAAACGCAAGAATCGCGAGACAGCAGACATCGGCCGATGAGGCTAGTGGGGCCCTAGTCCTGTAACCATTTAGAAGGGGCAATGAGAATTGAAGTCACCACGAGCATAACAATCTTATTGGAACTTGAAAGAGAAGTGAATTTGTGAATGCCTAACTGAACGTTCAAGATTGGATTCAGAAGTTGAGGCAACTGGAAGGGAGGCGAGCGAAGTGAGGCCACTCCTCTGCCAAAGAATTTCATAGATATAAACGGTTCAGCTCCCTTCTAAGCCTTTAGAGGATTAGAGGAATCATCGATGAAAGTGTTACTTACTTACTTACGAAGATCGACTGGATAACCTTCTACTGACAGAGTGGTATGAGATTAGCTTATTTCGCTAATAACATGGCCTAATATGACTCAACTAACTATATTTTGAAAGTCGGTTAAGAAGATGACATGTCTTACACAATATCATACCAAAGGCAAGCACAATGTTTCAATCTTGTGTTTGAGATTTAGAGGTTATTGAGTTTAGATGGTGCATTTCATGATCTCTTGGACGACATCTTTTTTTATTGAGTTGTTACATGTTACTTTAACATGAGTTGGTTTTATAGAGCCAAGAGTTGCCTTAATGTGATACAATGTAGAATCTGCTACATCGAGAGTGTTTCAAGAATATTCCTTTGCATATCATGAGAAAAGAATCTAGTAAAGGTTACTTACCTCAATAGATCTTGTGAGTATTATATAATGTATGATTGAAATGAGACATATTGTATCTTTCAACCAATATGCTTTTCTAAGAGGAAACTTATCACTCTTACGAAAGCTTAGTAAAACAAGTATTTTAGTGTATGACCAATTTTACTTGTTTATGCAATGACACATGTTGTATTGGGTTGTTATTCAAATCTAATATCTTATTTTTGTTAACAAGATATAATGTATTCTCTTGTAACATAACCATTCATGTTACAAAGAAAATGAGATGCATATGATATAAATTATCCTTTGTCAATCTTTTGATAAGAGACATACATGTGATTTTCTCGAAGATTGATGACGTACGTAATAGTTAATAACATATTATGTGTGACACTTTTACTTGACATGTGATTTTGAGTGTTGAGTCATTCATGAGCGAAGTTTACATATGTTGTTTGTTTGCTCGTGTTTGGTTTTTCGGAAATGACACATTTACTAATTGCATTTCAAAGTAAATTACTTGAATATTTCGGATGAAACATCCAAGTTGTCAATCCTACTTAGTTGTGTATTTTATGCATCTTTTAAACATATTAGTTTAATATTTGGAACACAACCATTGGACAAGAAGACTCAATATGGCATCTTCAACACAAGTGTGAGTTATGATCCGATGCATATTATTTTCGTCTTGAGAGGACGTCATTATTTTTCATAACAACCAAGTGTGATTGAGTATGTAGATTCAAGATAATATATTTTGTTATATTTTGATGTTATCTTGAAGCTAGACAAATAATGACTCCAATTTCATGTCCATACTCGAAAACTTGTCAATTAGATTCGATGATGATATCAATCATAATTTGAATAATGAATTGATATGTACTCGAAATCTTTCTTGACCCTCACGATCACTCCTTTTAAAAAGAAAATAAAAATTTAAGGAGTGTGTTCCATTTATTTTAATACTAGTTGTATGTGTGAGGTTAATGACATATTAACTTACTACTTCGAGATTTATTTTTATGTGCAAAAAATTATTTATTATTAAGTATAATATTCTTAGTTTTCGACATATCATGAGTATAAAAATAATTATCTTAACTATTTTTATACAATGTACGTAAAATACTAAATGTTTAAAACATTTTGTGTGTGTTAGATCAATGCAAGTTTAATACATTTTCTTTTACTTAAATACTAATGTATTAATATGATCTTTTATCTTTTTTAGACAACCCATGGTCAAGCAAAACAAAAGGATGTAATGTTTTAGAGATCATGTTACGGATTTAATGAAAGTGTTAAATATTTTGAGGTGATATATTTTTTACACTTAAACCTTTGAAAAAATAATTGTGTAAGACAATATCTTTCGACACACTTGATCAACCAACTTAGTTTCCATTCCTAAGAAGGTTACTAAAGCATTTTAAAACTTGCTAGATGTCGAAAACACATATGTAAGAAAAGTGGTCTATGCCTATATGTAATGCAAAACCAATTACGCAACTTAGTGTAAGAAGTCTAGTCTAAGTCCTATTGACGCATAAACCGAAAAACTATTAATCAACATATAACAAAAAGCATGTAAAACGCTTGTGATTATAGATATAATTAGCTCAACCAAAGATAACTATAAGTACTCAAAAATATTAACTAACAATACTAGGATACAAAGAAAGAAAAATAACCATTTAGCATAACACACAAAAATGCTTATCGTCATTTTGTGTATTAAGTATAACAATGTATAATTAGCTTGATTTTATTTGAAAATTAATTTGTTTCCACCCCATTTCAAAATTTGATCAAGTTCAACACTTTGAAAATATAAATACATCAACGTGAGATGTCCTCTTTGTAATTTGACCAAAAATTTGCACAATCGGCATGACCGGAAAAGACTCTTTGTTACGAAATAAAGACTTTCGTAAATTTTACTTACAATTGATTTCTAAAAGTATTTTTAAATGAAAGTAGACTCAATTACGTTTAAAACGATAGGTGGCACGATTCCTATGGACTTACGGTTGATTTTATACGAATTTTTGAAAATTACCCAATTCTGAAAAACAGACGAAGGTACCGTTAAATTTAGCGGTACCGTCGATATTTAGTGGTACCGTATGTTATATTTAACGGTACCGTGACCTGTTATTACAGTTTTATCAAAAACCAATTTTCTCATTACAAACAAGTATTTGACGTAACGAAATATGTAAAACTTAATAAACTGGATACCGAACATCTAATATATATTAAGTAACCTTTCCGGAATAAGAAAAACATTTACGAAAATACATTTACTATAAAACGAGGAGTTGTCCCAAATGCTCCTTTCAAAACCTCATCACTTTACGACTCGTTCTGTAAACGTGATCGGACACTTACTAACTCTATTCTTTTATTGGTTTAAGAAAACCTTCAAGCTAGTAGACAAAGTATAGTTAACAACAAAACTTGTAATTATTAAGTAACTAAATATTTTTTATATTTTATCCCCCTTCATGGGTAATTTGATACATAGATCATACTCAATTTTGAAAATCATTTGTTTTAAAAATTTGAGCGACGTGGCTCTGGTACCAATTATGGAAAACGTAGAAAGGGGGGGGGGTGAATACTTTCGCGTTTAAAAACTTAAAAACTTTTGTATCAAGCACCCGATCAAGTGTGACTTAATATGAAAAATATCAACACTAGTCTTACTGGAACTAGTGATAATATAAAGCAACAAGTAAGACATGCCACAATAACACAAACTTAGAAATATTATAAATAACATGCCATGACACAAACACAACTAACACAATGTAAGCAACAAACTACAAAATTATAAATGCAACACAAGATATAAATGTAAAGCTATAAATGCTAAAATAAAGCGTAAAGAGATAAGTAAAAAAAGCGCAAATTGGACACGAAGATTTATAGTGGTTCGGTCACGAAGCTCCTCTTCGCCCTACTCCACTCCCCGAGTACCCAACTCGAGAGTTACTTCACTAATCAACAAGCTCCCTTCTCTGCGGAAAAAACCATACAACATTGCTTGCAATATTTTCCGACACTAAGCAAGATGTCGAGTTCTTCTTCGGGTACAACTAAACAAGTTATGTTTTATGGCCCAACATAACAAACCTTGTGTTTTAAGGCCTAAACATATAAACCTCGTCGCTTACATTATTTTTCTACACTAAGCTAGATGTCGAGTACTAATATAGCTAGTACCAATCACACTCACGATCTACTCGATCCTCACAAATCACACAAGCTACAAGATCCACATGATCTACACTCGATCTACCCGATCTACTCACGATCTACCCGATCTACTCACGATCTACCCGATCTACTCACTATCTACCCGATCAACACGATCTCCACGATCTTCACTTGATCTACCCGACCTATACACGATCTACATGATCAACTCAATCTACACGATCTACATGATCAACCTCAGTATGGTAACAAGAACTTGACGTACGACGACATACAAGAAGTGCGTAGCAAGTGTTACGAGTGCACAAAACTATGACTACAACACTTTGTACCTTTGTGATACTATGTGTTCTTCTCTTGCACTAGTAGAGGAATGAAGGTGATCACTTGAATGGATAATTGGATCACTCTTAAACAAAGATAAACTAACTACATGATCAAAGAAAGTGGATTGGAGTGGGTGGATAAAGAACTGAAATTTCTGTGTGAAAAACCTTTACCAAAATGTGTAAAATGGTCCATTATTTATAGGCAAAGGAAAAACAAGCCGTTACAGATCGACGGTTCCACTAAATACCCGACGCTACCACTAAATTTAGTGGTACCGTGGTACCGTGCCAGACAAGGGATTCTCCAGCTTTTGTTTTTAGTGGTGAAGGTTATTTGGGGAAGTTTGGAGCTGATTTGGGGGAAAAATAGCTGTTGGGATTTTTAAACTCATTTTTCAAAATAAAACGTTTCTTTTTAATTCAAAAATAATTTGTAAAATGTATTTTTTAAAAAATATTTTGTCACATTAAAAATGTGAAGTTTAGAACAAAAATTTTATTTCTTTGATCATCCGTCAAGTTTAAATTTGTTTGTTCATACCTTGAGTGATTTACGTTGGGATGGAAATTAACGAGTCTGTTGAGGCATACTTGAGACGTCGAGAGATGTTGATGTAAGTATGCATTGATGATTTGTGTTTACAAGTAACTTGTGTATTTTACGTTATGCATTACAAGTTATATGTTTGTCATTATTAAAACCCGAACAAACCGTTTAGTTTCAATATCGTAATATTTGCACTAACAAGTCCTACCGTGATATTAACGATTTTACTTAAAAAGTTACTTTGATATTAGTAAAAACCTTAATATCACCGCTTTTTTTTATTACGATATTAAGAAAGGTTACGTTGATATTAAAAAATTTAACTTTGATATTAGTAAAAAACTTAATATCATTGCTTTTTTTATTACGATATTAAGAGAAAGTTACGGTGATATTAAAAAAAACTAACTTTGATATTAAGAAATCATGATATTAAGTTTTTTTACATGTAAAAATGAACCGTGATATTAAAAATCCATGATAGTTACGGTGATATTAACAATTTTATTAAAAGAAGTTATTGTGATTATAAGACTAACAATGATATTATAAGACATACACTGATATTAAGTTTGATACATGTAAAACCAACAGTGATATAAAAAAAGAAATGGTGATATTAGTAAAAACCTTAATATCATCATTCTTAAAAAAGTGATATTAGTCAAAAAAAATATGAAAAAATTTCATAAGATACTATAAGTAAAAAAATAAGAATCGCTGAAAAAAAATTTCAAAAAAAAAATGTTTTACATGTAAAAAGGTACTGTGATATTAACGATTTTATTAAAAAAAGACTAGATATTTACGATATTGCCACTCCGCCTTTTTCAGATGGTTTACTAGATGGACGGCTGAGTTTCGTCCGTACATCCGCACTAAAATCCAAATCTGTTGTAACACCCCCAAGATTTGGTAGAGCGGAAGACTAATCAAGCTTTTAGGGTGCTATAGGGATTGATACACAACACAAGCATAAGAAAATGGAAATACATTATCCGTTTATATAAAACATTTCAAACCCAATATTTAATGTTTACATTTATACAAAAGTGCGGAAGTAAGCCCAACAACTAAATATAAGGTAGGTCCTCAATTTAGTTATCAGAGTTGAAATTGATCCATGAGCCGTGCCACTTGCCATGCCTCCAGGTTAAGCATTCAACAATAGTTGCATCAGTTACTTAAGAATACATGCTAAAAGGGTCAGCTTACGCTGGTGAGTTCATAGGTTTAAGCAAGAGTATAATAGTGGACCAAGATAGGAGATTTGCTACACTGGACTAAGTCACATAACCAATATATCATTCCGACACAAGAGTGTGTCAAACCACAACAATAATTCCCTATTGGTGCACTCTATAGTAATACCCTGCACTTTTGCAGTACGCATAATAATAATCCTGCACTATTGCAGCTCATAACAATAACCTACCTATTGCAGCACGTAATAGTAATCCTGCACTATTGCAGCACGTATAGCAAGTAACCTTAGCCAGCAAATATAGCAAACGTAGCAAAATCATATAATAACATTTGGTCCAAACAAAACAGTTTTGCATGTTTTCTCACCCTAAGGTTTCAATAAAAACAGTATACGAGTAAAAGTGGGGCTATGAAACTCACATGCGTATCAGGTAATCACATAAAACCTTCAAATAACCAAATCAAACATTTCAGCCAAACGGTCAAAATCTTGAGTAAACATTTCTTGTATCCAGATAAACAGTCATTGAATTTAGTTAAAACAATCATGTATTCTCCCCCGAAATAGTTATAAAACAGGTAAAAGTAGGGGCCATGAACTCACCTCAGTCCAGCAACGCAATATCACAACAATAACAGAGGGTAGAACATCACAATAACCCAAACAGTAGCACATCACAACAGCTCAAATGTAGTATAGCACAACGGCAACTATGATAATACGGCACAATGGACTCGGCACAACCTAATAATATAAAGACTCGTCTCAAAATATATTTCATAAATCAAATGCGCAAGGCTTTCCAAAGTTAACCAGTTCCATCCACAAAATCAATCATTTCCATTCCCAAAAATAATCCAATTCCATTTCCAAAAATCAATCATGGTGTATCCGTTTATTAGAGTTTGGTATCATCGTTTGTGTAGTGGTGAAAAGACGCTGACTCAAGTGTACACACGCCAAAAAGAGTGACAACCGGATCGTCGCGGAACGGATGACAAGAAGTCAAGAAGAGATTGCGGAGATAACCCAAAGAAATCACACATAATAAACACACCAAATAGTTGAAAAGATTGGTAGTCGTCGGTTATAATCCCATTAAGTTTTATAAAACATACATGTTTTATATATTTAAGCAAAAATTCATCATGACTTATTCGTTCGTAGAACGTTCCAAGTCAAATGACTTTATTAGTTTCCGAACACGTTTTAGTTGGCAATGGATTATAGATATTATTTTTCGTTAGGAAATATTTTCATATTGTTTGTCCGTTACGGCTCAAATAGATTAAATTACTCATGAGTCTAATGTATTGTAGTCGTCTCGTGTTCCAATAGTATAATATGTCCAGAGTTCGATAATATTCCAAATCCAACAATAGTCCAAGTTTCAACATATATTTCAAGTCCTGGTGTCTCAAAAATGCCAATGTATACCGACTACCGATCAACAACCAAACAAATAAATAATCCAACCAATAATTCCCATAATAACAATAATAATGTACTAGTGCAAATGTGCCCCGATACGTCTCGTAACCTCGTGTTTTTCCGTTATTTTCCAACTTACATCATTCAAAACTTTATATTTCCCTTTTTGTTTTAATTGTTATTTATTTACCATTTCATCTTTCCTTTTCATTTTTGTTCTATAACATGTCACGAGATTTAGTAACGTATCGAGTTACATTTTCAATCAATCCTCACGGCTATAAGCCGGGTCAAATAGTCAACAAATCCAATGTATCAACAAGTCGATGTATAATCAAAGTTTTGGGCACGTCGAGGTCGCACCGAGATCACAAGGTCTCGGCTAACGCTCGTAGCCATAACCACATCCGTATCAAGTCACAAGTATCAATCCAACAATAATCATTCTCGGCTAACTATCCTACAGATCGAGTCCCAATGTTTCAATCAACCTCAAATTCGCAAGTCACAATAACCAAATCGAAACAATAACATAGCCTTGCCGAGACCTACTTACGCCGTGTAACAAATTAATCGGCCCAAATATTACGTCGCCGAGATTAAAAGTCTCGGATAAAATGACAACTGCGTGTCGCCAAAACCAAACGAACTAAGTTATAACCTCGCCGAGACCAAAAGGGTCACAGCTACACTTAACCGCAAGCCACAATGAACCCAAACAGGCCACAAATAAATAAACACAACCAACACGAATCCAATAAGCTCGAAATAAGCTTGGCTTGAGCTTATCTCTTCACATACGCAAACCAAACACACGACTCAACAATATAACATGACCACAAGATCGATACCAAACATTTTTACAAGTTTTCGTTTAGTTAAAATTCATTTCCCATTTGTTTCAAACCCGTACAAAACGTAAAACAACAAAAACCACTCGTTTGAAACGAGTTTCGACTCACACCGTGTCACATGAGTGTGAAACGGTGTGTCTACTCGTACACCTTCAGATCTACACAAAACAACCATGAGGATGACGCATGTGTGTGGTGGTGGTGACGTTTAGGGCGCGTGCACTACGTATTTGTAAAGGAGATGGTGTGGTGAAGGTGTTTATGTGTTTGTTTGATGGTGGTGGTCGGCGGTGACCGATGGGTGGCCTGGGTTTTGGGGTACGGCAGCTGCAACAACAAGGAGGGAGAAAGAGATGTTATGATAGGGTTTGGGAAATGAAGAAGTGAGGAGGGTGGAGGGGTTTTCTAATTCCCCATGGACCATTTGTGCCAATTCATATAAACTTGGAGGGCCGAACGTAATTGATGCAAGGAGGGGCCAAAAGTGGCAGTTTTTATTAAACTTTCATTATATCATTTTTCGGGCTCGTTTAACACAGTAAAAATTCTCGTGAGACGTTTTAAGTTGCGCCAATATTTTTAAATTTATTTTTCCGTTAAAAATGACTATAAATACATCCATATTCGTTCAACGCGTCTTAGGTCAAATATTACACGTATTATTAGGCCTAGACTGTGCTAACTCAGGTTGTGCTAAATCTCACGTTCTAGGGGGAAACTTCATATATCACGTAACAGTATTCCAATAAAATTTCATATATTCCTAAACAAATTCCCAATACATCCCCAAAACGGTTCTCAGGTATTAAATATTCAATTTTGATATAGTGCGGCATTATAATAATCCCCAAAAATTACCAGTTGTCACAACCTCCCAGCCTCAGAAGAAACCCATCCCGGGTTTCGGTTTAAGTTACCCGTTAGGGTTGAGAAAAGATGAGAACAGATTCGCTTGATTTCATCCTCACGTTTCCACGTGAGTTCGGGATTGTTTCAGGATTTCCAACAAGTTCTAACGACAGGAATGCGACTTGGCTTAGATCACTAGGTTTCACGATTCAAGATTTCAATAAGTTCCTCAGCAGGATTCAACGTTGATCAAGCAGGATAAAATCCAGGGATTACAGTGGTAGTTTCTTCCGAAAATGTTTCTTTAGATTACGCACGTCAAGAGTATTGTGGACTTCGCTAAGTCCCGGTGGTAGTACAAGTCTCGTGAGCTACCGGTCCATTTCTAGCAGGAATTTTGAAAAGAGTAGTATAGCGAGAGTCAAGCTTCCCACGTTTACTAAACGGGTCCCACCATTATAGGGTGATATCTTGAGCATCACCTTGCCCTCACTCGGAATTCATGAGTTTTGCGGTGTTCGGTAATATAACTCCTCTAATGATCGGGAGTAATTCGCCTTTTGTTTGTGATCTAAACGATCTTTACAGCGGTTTCATGGATGAGTTCAGTATCAGTGGGTTGGTTGTTTCCAATTTCGGTCAAACGGGTAGAGGGTCGGCACTTTCGACCACAAAGTGCCTCGAGCAGTACAACCTTGATGCTGGCGGGATTTCTATATCTTAGGAACATTCGGCCAAAGGCAGGCGTCTCTCCTAGCCTTTTCCAAAATCAATTACACAGGCTTGTAGCATATACTCTAACTTCTGAATGGCTTTCTCACTATGACCATTGGTTTGAGGACGATACGAAGTACTCATATCGAGATCTATCCCAAAGGTCGTCCAGAGTTATTTCCATAGAATTGACGTGAGACGTCTGTCTCGATCGAAGATGATAGATATCAGCACTCCATGCCGGGAAACCATTTTTGTGAAGTATAGATGGGCAAGTTCGTCCCTGCTATTGCTTTCAGTGATAGCGAGGGAATGAGTAGATTTAGCAAGACGTTCCACAATTACCCAGATAGTGTCACAACCACTTTCTGTCCTTGGTAATTTAGTGACAAGTCCATTGATGATTTATTCACACTTTAGAACGGAAAGTTCGGGTTGTACCTATAACTCTAAAGTTTTCAGATGTTCGGCTTTCGCTTTCTAACATGTTGAGCATTTGTCGACATATATTGCAATGTCGGCCTCCATGCTAGGTCAGTCCATATAGTTTCTCCAAATCTTAATACATCTTATCAAGTTCGAGGTGGATGGAAAATTTTGACTTATGCGACTTATGCATAATCGGATCACGAATACCCCGTGGAGGTATTCAACTTCTATCCCCAAAGCATCAAGTTCCATCGGAACGCTGTAAGAAGCCATTTTTCATTTTTCCATCACACCAAATAGGTTTTTAGTAGGGTGGTTTCCTTCTTTTGTTGCTACATCTTAAGCTTCAAAATTTGAGAGGGAAATGGTGAATTTATAGTCATCCCTAAGCCACCGACTATTAACGGCTGCGCTCTTTCCTTCCGGATAAGCGCATTAGTGACAAGGTTCGCTTTACTGAAGAATAACAAAGCTTACAGTCATAGTACTAGGCAGTTCAATCTAGTGACGCTGTCTTGATGGTCAGCTTTTTCTTATCTAAGACATGTTGTAACCCTTATGGTTTGTGTATACTATACACTTCGTGTGATACAGATAGTGTTCCCAAATTTTGAGTGCAAGTACAACTGCCCTCAATTCTGACTCATGAGTAGTGTAGCTTTTCTCGTACGTCTCTGGTTGACGAGGGGCGTAAGCTGCCTTCCTTCCTCGTTCACAACAAAACAACTCACAAACTCTTATGCGAAACAGCGCAATTCACCACAAATCTTTCACTTCTTCTGGTACAGCTAAGATAGGCGTGCTACACCGTTCCTACTTCAAAAGTTACAGTGCTTCCTCTTCATTTCCTCCTCAGTTACACTTCACATCGTTTGAGTCACTTTGGTTAAAGGTTTTGCTATCTTGGAAAACCTTTGATAAATCCGTGGTAATATCCAGCAAGTCATAATGATTGACGTACCTCGGTCCGAGTTATAAGGGTAGCCCAATCCTTAATGGGCTCAATCTTGGCGAGGTCCATGTGAATACAATTCACGTGACCAAGAAATCACACGGTCAAAATAAAAAATTCGTGCTCAAAGAAGTTGGTCTACTGTTGTTCCACTTTACTCTCTCAAGTAGTTTAGGATATCATTGTTGGATACTATCACAACTTGTCCAATTAGAGTTCACGCACGCGGTTCATGAGATTCATGAAGGCGATCAGGGTATCGGCTAACCAACAGGCCTAACTATGGATTCATAATAGTCACAACGGGTGTAAACGCAGCCCTCGGGATTTTGTCTTCTCGAACCATCTCTGCTAGTGGTATCTGGATCCCGGATCGGTCCTTAATTAGTCGCTCGAACCTTGAAGCTAATCAAAAGATTGTTGGTTCTCTGTAGAGGGCATCGGTTCTTCATAGTGGTCGGCTAATTGTCATATACTAGGTCTAAGTAGTTTAAGTCTTATCAAGTGGAGGTCTAAGAGTAGTTGATACAAAATTTCCGTTGGCTCCTCCGTCAAACTAAGCGGGTGTACATCGGTTCCTACTAACAGTCGACTAGTCTCAATGGTATACTTACTTTTTAATGTGAAAGATAGAATCTGGAAGATCTGTGTTGATTGCTACTAGCAATCGGTCGGTCGAATCGGTAACTTTCTAGTGCAGCAGGTATGACTTTGATAAGGGACCTGAATATAACCGTCGTAGTGGTTTGCATAAATGCCTTAAGCAGTATATGTCTCAGTCATACATGGGGTTATGAATCATCAGGTAGTTGTCCAACTCAAAAATTTGTCAAATCGACAAAAAGATTCTCGGAACAGGAAGAGGTAGAGTAACGTGAAACTTTATGTAGCGGGATCGTTCTATGAAAGTAAATGATGTAACGTATCCTTTCGGATTAGAGTATGACGCCAGATAAGGCGAGATTCATGGAACGAAAGAGAGGTAAATTGATCGGGTCGCGATCTTTCAAACATAGATTGAGAATTTAATTCTCGGTGGAGGTTTAAGCAACCATTCCAAGCATAACATGATTCCTACCTAAATTATACATAGGGGGCCAGTCTTTGTATAATTAAGGTCCAACCATGTAATGCCAAGTTTAGTCACAAGGGGTAGATAATAAACCTTTTGTGGGTTTACGGAATACTAATGAGATAGCAAGGTAGACATATGGTTTATGTTGGGAGTACAGACAATCGGGAGATAACGTCAAGTAATTCGTTAGATAACGGTGAAAATGAGAAGTGCAGCGCGTAGGTCTCGTTACATAGGACAGTCATTCCTTGACGTCACGTTTTATTCTGGGTTTCCTCCTACTTCTCGGTTTTCCTTGCTTGTTCCCATTTCCTCAGTTTCTTGGTCCCATGGCTCTCGGCTCTCATTCTTGTAGCGTCCCTTCATTCCACACCCAAAACAAGTGACATTCGCCTTCCGATCCGACCCAAGGGTTGTCTAAACCAATGTGTTAGTGCAAATATTATGATATTTAATCTATACAGTCTCGTTTGTTTTGATTGATGACAAACATGTAAATTGATACATAACGTAAAATATACAAATTACTTGTAATCATATTTTGTCTCAACATACATTCAACACCTCTCGACTTCTCAAGTCCTAGTATGGTACAACACAGGTTCGTACATGTTTGTTATGTGACATTATGATCAAACCCTTAACAAACCATTTAGAATGTTTAAAATAGGTTAAGAGTCATTAAGTATTTTAAAAGGATAATCATTCTACTTCGAACCTCATTTTACATTTTGCATACAAGTACTTTGACTTGTACATCATGTTTCCTAAGATTCATGTCAAAATAGGATAAGTACACTTTAGGTGTCAAACTAAGACAAATGTGTTTACTCATAAAAATGATGTTAAAGACATAATATCTTAAGTCCTATAATAGCATAAGTAGTTTAACATTCTTAGTAACACATAAACTAACATGGTACAACTTGGTAAACATATATTAGTTAAGCTAGTATATACATGTTACATATTCATATACATTTACACATTACATTTACATTTTATATCTTAATATGGAAAATGTACAATGACATCATGGCATGCATCACATTAGGAAATCTTGAAGATCATATGAATATCTTGGATTGATCTTCACTCAAAGATTAGATTTGGAAATATCTTGGTTAGATTTGGTGGAGATTTAGAAAGATAGTCTGTCAGGTTCCACGGAACCAAACTCATACACGGACGGATCCCTCAAATTGGATCCGTCCCATCCGTGGGTGAATAATCCAGTTGACTATAAATAGCAGCCCATTGTTTACCCATAAAAATATCACTTGAACACACATTTTCTCTACCCTTTAGCATACACTTAGATCAGTAGATAACCATGTAGTAACATACATTAATCATCCTTATCATCATTATCATAATGTTACTAACTTTCATTATGTTGTAATCATACTCCGAAATGATCCTGTGAAGCAAGCTCAGAGATCTTGAGTCATCATCCACCACAAGCATTTCATACCTCCTGATCTACCAAAAGGCTTAGAGATCTTGAAGTCATCATCCACCAAAGCATATCAACATATGAAGATTCAAGGACTCTTGTCATCCTCATTGTTTGAAGACTTCTTGTTCAAGAAGTTCATATAGATTCTACATGCATGCATATATGAAGATCTATCACAAAAAGCTTAGGAAACTTGTGATCTTCATTCATTGAAGGCTTCCTATGAGTGGAAGTTCATTTAGATTAGTCATTCATATCCAATAGATATTTATGTCATGGATCATCATTGTAAACATCATTGCATTATCACAATCTAAACACCAAACTAGATTAGATAGTTTATGTGGTTGTGCCATAAAACACAAGGTTTTTATGTTGGGCCATAAAACATAACGGGAGTGGTTGTACTCTTGTAAAAGAACTCGACATCTAGCTTAGTGTCGAAAATATTGTATAAGCGACGTCAGGTTGGTTTTACCTCGAACTAGAACCCGGTATTTTAGCTTTGTACTGAAAAAAGTGTAAGCGACGATTGTAAGGTTTTCTCCGCCGAGAAGGGAGCTTGTTGATCTAGTGAAGTAACTCTCGAGTTGGGTACTCGGGGAGGGGAGTAGGGCGGAGAGGAGCTCCGTGACCGAACCACTATAAATCATCGTGTTCGGTTTGCGCTTTCTTTTACTTACTACTTTACTTTTATGCTTACATTATGTGATTGCTTATGTTGTGACTTGTTGGTTATACTTGTGTGACAAATTGTTTTAGTATATGATAGTCATAAACTATTATTGGTATCTTTCTTAATGGGATATTTGATACAACAAGTTTTAAGATTTTAAAACAGTAACGTATTCACCCTCCTCTACATTTTCACAATTGGTATCAAAGCCTCGTGTCTCTTATTTTCAAAACAAATGGTTTTTAAAATGAAGTACGATCCATGTATCAAATTACCATTGAAGCGGAATATAATATGAAAAATATTTCGGTAATTATACTTAGAAATTTTGTTGTTAAATGTCAGTTTGTATATAAGCTTGAAGATGTCCTTGATAAATGAAAGAAAAGATTTCTTAAAAGAATTGAGTGTCAAATCGTGTGCTTAAAGCAAATTTATGAAAAATACAATTTTGAAAGGAGTGTTTGGGATAACTATAAATTTATTTGAAAAATCCCTTCGTAAATAATTTGATAAGTCACATAAGTAAAAATGATGCTAAAATGTGAGATATTTATCAAGCCTTATATATATATTGTCATATTTAAATACAAAGTGGGGAAAAGTATCTTTCTTTTTATGCTATGCTATATGACTACTTGTTTTGGTTATTTGCATACATGGTGTTTGCTTATTTATAGTTGTGATTACACTTATTTATTTGTGATACATAAGTGTCTTGCCATGATATTCATTTGCTTGTTTATCAATTTCTTGTTTATACATAATAGGACATTTGCTAGATCTTGTGCACTAAGTTGGTAAATTGTTTTTGTATTACTTATAGACTTAGATATTTTTCTTTGCATATGTTATGTGAAAATCTTGCATAATTTACTTAGGAATGAGAACTAAGTAAAACTAGTTAAGTATCTTGAAAAGTGTTGTCTTGCACAAACTCTCACCTAATAGTTCAAGTGTTAAAATGTGTCATTACCTTCAATGATTATCTAAACATGTAGTATCTTTAAAAAAGGTGTTTGGTATATTTGCTTCTGACAATGATGTTTATTGTAGTTGTCTTATCATAGGATTATAACTTACTTTTGAATGATCATGTGAACTAACCGGGTCATGCAGGACGATAACATTTTGATGTTATCAATTTTCTAATCTTTTGCCACTGTTTGGCATAACTTCTATTATTAGTATGTTCATTATCCTCGGACTGATCTATATGCTTATATGTGTTAATACCTGTTTTGTTGTTATTATTTAATCACAACTAATTAATTACACATGTTGTAGGAGAAACTACGAGATTTGAACAGGTTTCAGGGATTGAAAAATGCCCTCTATTAAGAATTTTTGCTTGGCAGATCAGACGGAACCAAAAGTAGGGATCCGTGTGATCAAAATATTGGTTCCGCCAAAATTAGCTTGACGGATCAGACGAAACCAAATTCATGGTTCCGCCTGTGTTGTCATTTGGTTCCGCCCGACAAACAGCTAGATCTTTAAATTTTTGTTTAAATCCCGCACTCAAGATCACTCACTTTTATCACTAGGATTCTTTTCACTGATATTCACTCATATTAGGATCATGACATCTCACTTGCACCAATAGGATAATCATCTCTAATCATACTTTCAAATTTTACAAAAATGCTCCAAGGTACCTTTCTCCATAAAGGAAGGAACCCTGAAATTGGTTTCTTGCAATCCGTGGACCACTGAGTATTTGTGATCATTACACACATTCACTGAATTATCTTGTCCTTTACTCATCCATTAGCTTGATTTATAAATTGACAACTTCCTAACAAATCCAGACTCATTGTTTACAGAGATATCATAGATAACAAGTCCAACTTATGACTGTAGATATTGTCTTTACATATGTTGCCTTTCTTGGTTAACATGTCATCTTTCAAAGACGATAAAGATTTACATCAATTCATAACTCACACTTATGTTATAGATGTATTATCAAGTCTTGCTATCCTTGAATGCAATCCAATCTCAACAAAGTAGGATTGACAACTTAAGTATTTCGTCCGAAATATTCAAGTAAATTTGACTTACGATTGTAGTCATTAAAAGTCATATCCAAAAGAATCAACACCCAAGTATTTTAACAACTTATGTTAAAACACTTATTTTATCACTAAGTACACTTGTTCTTTCACCATCATCCCGTCACATTCACCTCTGTGATATGTCTTAGGCCTTAAGCTTCAGATCACATCACCCACTAGTTGTACCAACCAATGGACCACAATAATTACTCTCCATCCTTATTATCTTCAACATCCATGAAACCTAAGTACTCCCTTAGTACAACAAACCCCTACAACACCACAATCCTTACCATCATTTGAATCCATTGAGTGCATTGTTCAAAAAGTCATTTGTCCAAACACTCGTATCAAATCAAATGCACATCAAACAAACTCAACCATACTTTACCACCTATAGGATTAGAACCTTCAACATCAAATGAGCATGAGGCTCACATTCATTGTTTATCAATTTTCACTAGGTTTAAGTAGTACCACTTTCACAAGTTATTAAAGTATTAGTAATACTTTGTCGTTAAACTTCTGCATAAGTTTCATTAAACCTTAAATCAATATTTTAACAATATATGTTAAAATGCAATCTCAAAGCCAACCTCATGCACCCTAAGTGACAATGACTCTTGACAAGTATACATAAGAAACTAGAGTGAATTTCTCTTTTCATCATCTAGTGAATATAATCTTGAGACCAAGTTTCGTTAGGATAGGACTATCAAATTCAAACACTTTGGCTTCATATCTTCATTTAGGAAAACATGATGTTTCGGAAAACATTATGTCTAAGAAATCATACGTTTAGTTTTCATCTTGTTAAAAGGATAATGTTTATCCTAGGCGTCATTCTCTCCTTGCAACATGAACGGTTGTGTTACAGGAGATTTCATTACACCTCATTGGCTAAATGATCTTAAACAAACATCTGTAAGTTCTATGAACTAGCTTATCTCCCTCATCTTGTCATACTTGTTTTCATAAGCATGCTAAATTTATCCCGTGAAATAATCTTACTTGTTGAAAGATACTATACGTATCTTTTTCCTTTCAAGCATACATCATAACCAAACCTTGCTCATAATCTAGTTAAACCTTGTGCATATCCAATGTTAAAACTACACATCTCTGGAGCATACACAAGATCTATTAACGTTGGTAACTTTACTTAGATTCTTGTTCCAAAGAACTTTCTTGAGAATGTTTTTAATTTAACATAGTCCATTATCACACACAAACACATTTTTTGGTCTTAGATGATCAAATCACTTTCATAATACATACTTAAAATCAACATAAAAGTTGTCATCCATTAGACCATGCAATAACCTTAGATTCCAAACACAAGATTAAAATATGTTGACATATATTTGTCAAATTCTCATGAAAAACATGACATCTTCATCACCTTAGTTTTAATAGATATATTTGAGTCTCATTAAGTCAAGTATTGGTGAATTATCATCTTTTATATATTTCAATAGGCAAAAATAGGAATTCCTATCTTTCTAACATGAGAATGACTACTAGAGAACCTATTGCACTAGAAACTCAATTTAACCTAATAGTTAAATTACTTCCAGGAGAGAAGTTGGGTATGTGGAATCACCCGTAAAAATGGTTGTGTTTAGCCTTATTTGAGCACCGCTAGTAATAGTCTCATATTCATTCTCCAACTTGAAAAATCTTAATTCCTATACTTGCCTAAAGTAAGCATTAAAATAAGATATTTTATCTCGTCTTAGGAATATTTATCAAACAAGTAGTAGATATGACTCTTCTTAGTAAAATCACTCTCATTACACATACATTTGTTGATTACATGTTATTTGTTTGATATGATTAAGTATCTTGACGTTATCATGATAATTATTTGATTGATAGTCAAATGTGTAAACCTTAGAAAGGTTTTGTCTGCATAGTTATACGTTTCGTGCTACTAAATGTTAACATGATTTGTATGATATTTTCATTCTTTTGTTATATGATATTTCGCGAGATTAACATGTTTCTTGTTAACTCATGATATGTCATTTTAATACATGATATTTTTATATGATTTTTCTATATTTGAAAGCTCATGTCTTTTGTTGACATTCATTGAGCCTTTTCGTTGGATAGCCTAAATGATACATGCTCCAAAATGATTTAACAGTTTGCATGAATCTTTCGTCTCGCTTCTTTTGTGACTTTGTCACACTATTTGTTTGCCACATGTACACTTATAATTTGTCAAAGTACTTTTGGTATGATATACATTTAGAAGTCGTTTTATTCTACAAATTAATGAGATAGATAATTGTGTTAATAAGTGGGTAAGTATGCTTAAATGACTAAACCTAACATCAAAACAATTTCACAATGTAGTATCTCAAACAATGTCATGCTCTCTCGTAATATGATTATTTGTCTTGATGCTATGTGGTAGCTTTTTGTCTAGTAGTTGAATATTTGTTTTTGTTTATATAAGATGTTATCTTATGATTTCTATCATAATCACAGCTTTTGTCATTAACACTTTTGTATTATAGGTTGATAACAAATTATTTGTCATCTCACTTCATTATGTCTATTTTGCTTAATTGTAATCCCTTTATTGCTACGTAGCTTAGTAATATGTTTATGGGATCTATTCACTTGCATATATATATTTTTTTAAAGCTAATATATAGGATTAAGTTTCAAAGGCTTGCAATTTGTGTTTGTGTATATTTCAATCGACCTCTTTCCAAATCTCATTATTGCCTCCGCTTTCCTAAAAACCTCTTCATCACTTTTAGTAATAACAACACACCTCCCATGAGGAAACCACATACCTCGTCATGCGATCATTTTGCATTGATAGAGAAGAGCTACGTGACTTCAAGGATGAAGTTCTCTGTATGCTAACCAACATCCGCAAAAACATTACTAAGCTCATCGCTTTCATTAACCTACATTGTCATTCTTCATACGATACATTACACATTATGTTGGATGTCCACCAATTAAGTGGGAGAGAAATTCATTCACATAATTGTCTTTTTGTATTAAAGAACACTTACTCATGTGTCATACACATAGGTTCACATTATTCAGTTAAAATTAGCTCACAAAATCACAAGTGTTTCAAACCTTCTTAACCAAATATCACGTGTTTGCACCAATACCTCGTCAAGTGGAAAACACATCATGTGTTTGACAAACCTCTTAAATGAGAACCATTGAGTCTCCTTAGACTTTGACTATGATTTATGGAACCAAATCCATAGTTATAAGTAAATAGATCTTAGCTCAAACCTCCGTTTGATCAAAAACGACAAAACGTGACCAAATCAAATTCTGGTCCCAAGGTACCCTTTGATAAGACGGACGGAACCAAAAATTTGGTTCCGCCCAATCCGTGGGTACCTGATTCAGCCTTTAAACTACTTAAAACAAACAACCCTCTCACAACTAACGAGTCCAATATTTTCTTTTTATCCTTAATCTCACAACTTCATTGTCTAGAACACCATCATAGGATCTCATCCTTTTCATATATATCAAGCATGTCATTTTCGGTGCAAACGATATATCAAAATCATCATTCTCAACACGTTGGTCCAACCAACACTCTCCCATTATATGATGTCATTCTCATATAGGTATCTAGCATTTCTAATGTTTGCATAAGGAATTTCTATTCATAAGTGATCATTGTCTTCACTTCCTTATTTGCTATACATCATCCTATAGCATTTGCTATACATCATCTTTGGTAGATGATAATGTCATATACTTAACCGTCTTCAATACTCTTATAGAATTTGCTATACATATGAGTTTCTAAATTCATTGCATTCATTATAACCACCATCTTTCATCACCTCTTTCACTAATCATTAACCCCATGGATTAGCGAAAAACCTACTAGTAAACCAACACCAACACTAGCACTCCTCACTTTAACCCTTAATATTTCAACTTCATTTCATATCATCCTTCTAGGCTTTATTTTGCAGGATTTTATCATATTATATTCTTATTCTTCTTATGGTTGTAATTCTTATTAGAAGATTACACCTTATAACATGTTTTGCTAAATGATCATGGTTCTCTGAGTTGACTTGTGATTATATCATGGATATATTGCATCATATATATACATCTTATTTTTCTTTGTCAAAAAGATGAAATATATTGTACTAATCCTCTCATTATAGGTTCATCATCATATACGCTTTATCGTATATAGCATACTCATCTAAGGATGAAGTTTGCATCGAATATTTTCCTTCTTTTATTGTAGGTGCTTCTTGACGTCCTAGAATGAGGAGAAATATCTATCAAGCACTCATACTGTATCGTCTATACACATTGGTCGTATATGACATATCTGTCTTAAGACATAGCTTCTATTGTACTAATTTTTTGTTTTGTAGGTTTATCTTGACGCCCTAGAGCAAGGGGAGCTTCCGTCAAGCATATATAGAATGCGTCATATATACACATTGTTGTATATCACATACTCGTCCAAGGACAAATATTGTTTTACACCAACCTTTATTTTGTAGCATTCTTCATCCTTGCATCATATACGTTGGTACCTAGCAATGGGGAGTATTGTCCAAGGGGGAGCTATTCAAGCACTCAAAATCCTTGCATCATATAATTTGGCACCCTAACAAGGGGGAGTATTGACCAAGGGAGAGCAACAGTCAATGGGGAGCATGCACGCATTCATAATAATTCTCATTCTTTGACACACCTTTGTGTTTTTTAAAAAATGAGGAGATAGTCCAACATAGCTTACCCACGTGTATCGTTTGCTATGTGCATTTTATTCATCATGCATTTCTCATATATTTTTTGTTTTGTTGCACAACACTAACCTTGATGTAGGTTAAGAGTCTAAATTTGATCCATGGATCCGTTAACAACCTAGGGGACGCAACAACCATAGGGGATTGGAGTAGAAAATTTAACTTCACTAGGGATGATGCAAGCTCGTCTTTTTCGGGGAGAAATCAAGTTAACTCCAAGGACACACCCTTTTTGTTTCGACAAAAGGGGGAGAAGAGTGTAAACGGAGAAGGTAATGTAAAAGGTAAAGGGGGAGAAGTAACTTTTTACATTTTACTATCTATCATGTTTACATATTTTTGTCATCATCAAAAAGGGGGAGATTGTTAGTGCAAATATTACGATATTTAATCTATACAGTCTCGTTTGTTTTGATTGATGACAAACATGTAACTTGATACATAACGTAAAATGTACAAGTTACTTGTAATCATATTTTGTCTCAACATACATTCAACACCTCTCGACTTCTCAAGTCCTAGTATGGTACAACACAGGTTCGTACATGTTTGTTATGTGACATTATGATCAAACCCTTAACAAACCATTTAGAATGTTTAAAATAGGTTAAGAGTCATTAAGTATTTTAAAAGGATAATCATTCTACTTCGAACCTCATTTTACATTTTGCATATACAAGTACTTTTACTTGTACATCATGTTTCCTAAGATTCATGTCAAAATAGGATAAGTACACTTTAGGTGTCAAACTAAGACAAATGTGTTTACTCATAAAAATGATGTTAAAGACATAATATCTTAAGTCCTATAATAGCATAAGTAGTTTAACATTCTTAGTAACACATAAACTAACATGGTACAACTTGGTAAACATATATTAGTTAAGCTAGTATATACATGTTACATATTCATATACATTTACACATTACATTTACATTTTATATCTTAATATGAAAAATGTACAATGACATCATGGCATGCATCACATTAGGAAATCTTGAAGATCATATGAACATCTTGGATTGATCTTCACTCAAAGATTAGATTTAGAAATATCTTGGTTAGATTTGGTGGAGATTTAGAAAGATAGTCTGTCAGGTTCCATGGAACCAAACTCATACACAGACGGATCCCTCAAATTGGATCCGTCCCATTCGTGGGTGAATAATCCAGTTGACTATAAATAGCAGCCCATTGTTTACCCATAAAAATATCACTTGAACACACATTTTCTCTACCCTTTAGCATACACTTAGATCAGTTGATAACCATGTAGTAACATACATTAATCATCTTTATCATCATGATCATAATGTTACTAACTTTCATTATGTTGTAAGCATACTCCGAAATGATCCTGTGAAGTAAGCTCAGAGATCTTGAGTCATCATCCACCACAAGCATTTCATACCTCCTGATCTACCAAAAGGCTTGGAGATCTTGAAGTCATCATCCACCAAAGCGTATCAACGTATGAAGATTCAAGGACACTTGTCATCCTCAGTTTTTGAAGACTTCTTATTCAAGAAGTTCATATAGATTCTACATGCATGCATATATGAAGATCTATCACAACAAGCTTAGGGAACTTGTGATCTTTATTCATTGAAGGCTTCCTATCAATTGAAGTTCATTTAGATTAGTCATTCATATCCAATAAATATTTATGTCATGGATCATCATTATAAACATCATTGCATCATCACAATCTAAACACCAAACTAGATTAGATGGTTTATGTGTTTGTGCCATAAAACACAAGGTTTTTATGTTCAGCCATAAAACATAACGGGAGTGGTTGTACCCTTGTAAAAGAACTCGACATCTAGCTTAGTGTCAGAAATATTGTATAAGCGACGTCAGGTTGGTTCTACCTCGAACTAGAACCCGGTATTTAGCTTTGTACCGGAAAAAGTGTAAGCAACGATTGTAAGGTTTTCTCCGCCGAGAAGGGAGCTTGTTGATCTAGTGAAGTAACTCTCGAGTTGGGTACTCGGGGAGTGGAGTAGGGCGGAGAGGAGCTTCATGACCGAACCACTATAAATCATCGTGTTCGGTTTGCGCTTTCTTTTACTTACTACTTTACTTTTCTGTTTGCATTATGTGATTGCTTGTGTTGTGAATTATTGGTTATACTTGTGTGACAACTTGTTTTAGTATATGCTAGTCATAAACTATAATTGGTATCTTTCATATCACAACAAGCTTAATGGGATATTTGATACAACAAGTTTTAAGATTTTAAAACGGTAACGTATTCACCCCTCTTCTACGTTTTCACACACTTTAAGGGTCTTAGATCTACAGTCTGGCTAAGTGTCCAACCTACATCAATTTTGACACGTCTCAGCACACCGACCAGAGTAGGCATTGAATAAGCCCCTTAATAGTGGCAGATCGAAGGTAAATGTTCCACCAAGTCAAAGCTTCATCCCACAGAGTGTACAAGGCATACTTCGCCTTGGATTTCCTTCTCACCATTACCAATTCGGAATATGGTTTCAGTATTTTCTAACCAACACTTTAGAGTAACAACACCTTCAGTCCCACCAATCCATTTGTCACATGGTTTCAGAACTCCATATACGTTCCCTTACAGGCATCATTTTCGGGTCTCGAAGTTCTAGGAGAGGTGTTTGAGCGATTTGTCTCAGTTAGCATCTCGGTCGCTCGTTGGGCCACTAACTGATCAATTAGAGCTCGTTTCACCATAGCATGTTTTGGTGGGACCTAGTTGTGTGTAGTTCGGTTTGGAGTAAATAGAGGGTGACTACGACTCCTTATGTTAACAGCAGCAGCAGGTTATGTTCGTGTGGTCCTAACTAAGTTTTTTTTGGAGCTGTTGATCTGTACCACAGACATCAACGAGCTATAAGGTTTCGGATATCAGAATAACATCGCACAAGAATTTTTATCATCACCGTTAGAATACTAGAATGAACATCAATCACCATAACGTGAACACTATTCCAATCAACGATAGCGGGTTCCAGCTCCACATAATAACCAGGTATTCGGATTCATCAAAACATCAAGATTCGGTACAATATCATCAAAAATTCAACAGCGGTAGATGTAAACAGTGATTGATGGCAATGGATGGCAACAGTACATGATAAAGGACTAAAGTCTCTAACTAAAAACTTCCCGGTTTAGAGTTTACAACAAACAAATCCATAACTATTCGCGGACTCGGCGTAGCTCTCACGGCAACTTCTAGGTCTACCAGACCATGTGTTCTTTCGAAATACAAATGATGAAGTGGGACGCACTAAAAATGTGTCCCCAGTGTAAGCGTTTCGAGGCGGGTTTACAAATGGTGATAAAATGGGCGTTTTGGAGGAATAGGACGAATGTCCAATCATGGAGTTAATTTGTGAGGCTACATGGAGGAAGTTCATGAACATAACGGAAACACATAGAAATTTTACCACAAAACAGTATGAATGTTGGTAAGAGTCTGAAGGATGGAGGCAAAATGAGTACCCTGATCAGTACCCAGCTTCTCTATGGAGGTCTCCAAGTCACTGACATGTTTTTCAGTGGAGATGGTGACTTGTTTGAGATGACCTTGAGACTCTTCAACAGTTGCCCTGAAGTTAGCATAAGAAGCAGCTGCTTCAGTGTGTTGTTCCCATTGTTCCTTGATGATTTCATTAAAGAGGGCAGTGTTAGACTTTCGGAGGAATTTTACCAACTACCTTTCAGTGAGGGGAACAACATCGTCATACTTCTGTAAATATTCAGGAATTGCAGCAGCAGAGTCAAAGGAGCTTGATGATTTATGAGATGATGATGATTTTTTTTGTTGCATCAGGAGGAGGAGATGAAGTTTGTTGCTCATTGTGCTGAGGAGAGTTGTCAGTGTGAAGTTGGTCATCAATTTCCATGTCTTCCCCAGCAGCTAGAACTTCATCATCCTTAAATTCAACTACTTCCTCGTTTGATTCTTCATTGATGAACATTTCTAAATCAACAAGAGTAGGAGCCAAGGCTAAATCCGGCTCCCCCTCAGAAGAAGGCTTGCCTTCGGTGTGGTCAGGTCCTGACCCTTTCAGGAGAACAAAGTGGATTTTCTCTGCGTAGTCCACGGAGTCAGTTCCTGAGGTATGCGCATCACTGTGGGGGGTGTAGGTTCCATATCAGCGGGTGGTTGCATGCCCCCTGAGTCTTTTTCCCTTGATGTTCCTTCAGGGACTGGTGGGTTTGAGCTAGTACCATCACTAGGAAGTGGAATGTTGTGGTCCCCCTTTACAACAGGTTTGTGCTGCCCTATCGAAGATATAGGGACCATGCCTCTGTGAGACTCTGATTGTGATATATCAAAGCCATAAGCGGGATATGAGGGGGTATGGGTCCCCATCTCAGTAGGGTGGTGCTGCCCTAGCGAGGTTATAGGACCCTGTTCTCCCTCAGGCAAAGGTTGTGATATACTAATTCCTTCATCGGGATGTGAGGGTTGAATGCTTCCTGACTCCACTGAATTGTATATGTCAGTAGAGTATTTGGGAGAAGGTTTGCCCGAGGACACTGAGTGTGATTTCTCAGTGCCCTCCGTTGGCGTTTGTTTTTGGGTCAAGGTGATGTTGGGCCCTTCAGTGGGTGTCTCTTTGGGCTGGTCTTTCTTGTGCCTCCTTTTCTCAGGCTTTGAGCCAGAGGTCTCAGTGGCGAGTGGTTTGGGTTGAACCACCTTCTTGGACCCATGTCTCTTTTTCTTCTTTTCCTTCTTGAAAAGAGAAGGCATAGGTGAAGTAGAATCAACACCCTGAATGACTATCAACATATATGTTGTTAGGGTGATTTATGTGACCTCAGTGGGGTCTTTTGAATAGTTGGCTTTATGTAGAATATCAAGAAGAGATCCCTGTGTATTGTCCTGAACATATTCAGAGCCCAGTAAGTCTTGAAGCACACAAGAGATAAACCTAGGGTAAGACATGTCTCTTTGCTTGGTTTTGCCTGTGAGCTTGACTATGAGGTCCTTGAAGATAATTTCTCCAATGTATATCTTTTTACCTTCTAGGAGACTGAACACTATCATTTTTTGAGCAGTGTTCAATTGCTCCGTTGAGGATTTGTTCCCACCCAGGACCTGAATGACAAATATTATTAGTATCCTCCAAACGGCAGGAAACCAGGTTTTGATTATTGGGGCCTTGGCCAAAGAGTCCCTGCGGCCACATCAGGGTGTTGTTTGTCATGTGGCCCAAGTAAAAGCAATTCTGCCTTTACTTCTGAGTCAGAGGGTTGTGGGGCAAAAGTCTCAGTGAAGTCAAGCCCAGTAGCTTTGATAAAGGTTTTATAATTAAGGGTTAAGGTTTTCCTCCTATTCTTCACTGTCAACTTAATGGAGGAGTCCTTGATGACATCAGGGTTGGTGACCTCTGCTGTACACCAGAACTCTCTCAAGTAGTCATTGTAAATAATTGAGGGTGTCTTGGTGAATGCCGTGGAGAGAAAACAGTTTTTAAGATACTTTACCATATCCTTATAAGCAGGAAAGTTTTCCGGATAGGCAAAGTTCTCCATGACATTTTTTTTGGTCATGTTTACGCTTTCCAATTGGAATTCCACATTTGGAGCATAGGTGATTGCCTTAGATGTTGCCATTTAAGAGAAAAAAAGGTCTGGTTTTGAAGAGATAAAACACACACAAGTTTTGAGAGAAATTTGCAAGATTTTGCTTTGAATAAAATAGCGTGTGTGTTTTTTTCTTTGAAAGGGGTATTTATAGGGAAGTGGAGAGGGGTGTTGTTTGAAAAATATTGGATATCAAATGGTATTAATGTGTATTTTTTGAAAGCAGTTTTGTGAAAACCGTTTGATAGTTGCATTAAATGCCACTCTTCCCATTACCCGTCTTTTACGTAGTTATCAAGGTGAACAGTTGCATTTTTCTACAAAAATGTCTTTTGAAGAGTGATGTCACCATGTATAATATCAAAAGATATTATTTGAGAGAGGGAAGCATCAAATGCCTAGTGGGATGAAGATGAGTGTTTAGGAGGCTAAGACATGGATGCCAGTTAGGCAGAGACATATATTCCTTTAATTTAATATGTCCAGTTACTAACCTAGGACATTTACTAACTAAATACTTAGAGCATTTAGTTTTGCAATGAATATCCTATTTATGTATTGAGTTCCCTAAATGAATTTTCATTCAGTGTGATGATGTTAAGGGAAGGTTATTCAGTGAGTGAGATGTTTTAGGGACACACTGGGAGATGATGTTGTTAAGGGGCCTTAGAGAGTATTTACACCAGGTTGAATAAATTTAGTCAGTGACTTGATTGTCAATATCCAACATGCCTAATTCTACTTTCTGTCTTGTGAAAGTAGGTTCATCCAGGGATTTTGTGAAAATACCAGCCAACTGATATTTAGTGGGGATGAAGTGTAGTTCAATATCACCATTAATGATGTGGTCCTTGATGAAGTGATATCTGATATCAATGTATTTGGTTCTTTGGTGAAGTATAGGGTTGTTGGAGATAGCAATTGCACTTGTGTTATCACAAAAGATGGGAACCATCTTATAATGTATGTCATAGTCACTGAGTTGACTTTTCATCCAAAGAACATTTGTACAACAACCAGCAGCAGCTACATACTCACCTTCTACTGAAGACATGGCCACTGATTGTTGCTTCTTAGTGCTCCAACAAACAAGTTTTTTACCAAGGAATTGACAGGATCCTAAGGTACTTTTTCTATCCATGTTGCAGCCAACATAGTCTGAGTCAGTGTAGCCTTTGTGATCAAATCCTGAACATCTTGGATAGTACAAACCAAGGTTTGGAGTACCTTTCAGGTATCTGATGATTCTCTTAGTAGCAATGAGATGTGACTTTCTTGGATCAGACTGATATCTTGCACATAGGCAAACAGCAAATTGTATATCAGGCCTTGAGGCAAGTAGATACATCAGTGATCCTATCATTCCCCTGAATAAGGTTTGGTTTACTAGTTTACCAGTGAGATCAGGGCCAAGATTGTTTGGAGGAACCATTGGAATCTTTACTGAAGAGCAATCAGTGAGCTCATATTTTTTCATTAGGTTCCTTGTGTATTTCTCTTAACTAATGGAGATTCCTTTGTCAGTCTGTTTGATTTAAAGTCCAAGGAAGTATGTGAGTTCTCCCATCATACTCATTTTAAACTTCTTTGTCATCAGTTTTTCAAACTGTTTGCAAAGTTTGTAATTTGTTGAGCCAAATATGATGTTATCTACATACACTTGGACTAAAATCACATCTTCTTTTTTTCTATAGATAAACAAGGTATTGTCAATCTTTCCTCTGACAAACTTATTTTGGATCAGGAAGGCTGAGAAAGTCTCATACCATGCCCTAGGAGCTTGTTTCAGTCCATAAAGGGCTTTGTCAAACTTGCAGACATAGTCAGAAAACTCACTACTTTCAAATCAAGGAGGCTGTTGCACATAAACATCTTCCTTGAGCTTACCATTCAGAAATGCACTTTTCACATCCATTTGGTAGACTTTGAAGTTCATGTAGGTTGCATATGCAAGGAAGATCCTAATGGATTCTATTCTAGCAATAGGGGCAAAGGTTTCCTCATAATCAATGCCTTCTTGTTGATTGTACCCTTTGGCAACAAGTCTTGCTTTGTTCTTAATGACTGTGCCATTTTCATCATTTTTGTTCTAGAAGACCCATTTCATGCCAATGACATAAACACCCTGAGGACATTTGACCAAGGTCATGACTTTGTTTCTGTCAAATTGTTCAAGCTCATCTTGCATGGCCTGAACCCAGCTTGGATGTTTCATGGCTTCTTTGACACTCTTGGGTTCCACTTCTGAGAGGAAATCAACAAAGAGGCATTCATTTGCTGAGGCTGCCTTAAGTTTAGCAGCCATGCTTCTGGTAAGCATGCCTTCAGTAGGCTCACCAATGATATTCACAAGTTCTATTGTTTTGGATTTTGTCCAACTATCCTGAGGTCTAGGATATGAGTTAGAACTTGTGGAGGCTTGATTTGGTGGAGGAGTAGGTTCAAGGACTGAGGCTTGAGGGATTTCATGGTTTTGATTCTCAGTAAGTTCAACTCAAGCACCTTGGTCTTCTGGTTCCTGAACATTAGGTTCAGTGTGAGTCATCTCATTTGAGATGTGTTGAGCTTCAATGAGCTCACTGATGTTTTGATATTGTGTGGAAGGATCACACTCAGGGTGATATTCATCAGGAGGATATCTTGATGAGTCATCAATCCCAATCTCTTCCACTGAGGTGTTTGAGAACCCGATGGCTTCAGTGCTTTCATCAAAGGTTATGTGAAATGTCTCTTCAGTTTGTTGTCTCCTAGTGTTGAATACCCTATAGGCTTTGGAGACAAGTGAGTATCCTAAGAAATTTCCATCATCAGCTTTGGCATCAAATTTTCCTAAGTGATCCTTGTGATTATGAATAAACACAGGACACCCAAACATATGAAAGTAGCTAACGTCAGGGATTCTTCCCTTGAATATTTCATAGGGAGTTTTGTTGTGCCTTTTGACAACAATTGACCTATTTTGAGTGTAGCGGGCAGTTTTGACTGCTTCTGTCCAGAAGTGCTTTGAGAGTACTGAACCATTCAACATTGTTCTAGCAGCCTCAATGAGTGTCCTATTCTTCCTTTCAACCACTCCATTTTGTACAGGAGTGTAAGAAGAAGAGAAATATTGAGAGATTCCTTTCTCATCACAGAAACACTCAAGGTCCTGATTTTTGAACTCAGTCCCATTGTCTGTCCTGATTTGTTTGATTTTGATGTCATTTTGATTTTCAATATTCCTAACAAAGGACATGATTGTTTCAGCTGCCTGACTCCTCTTAGTGAGAAAGTAGACCTATGTGTATCTTGAGTATTCATCTACTATGACCAGGGTGTACTTCTCATGATGGATAGACATTCGACTAACAGGTCCAAAAAGATCCATGTGAAGAAGATGAAGACAACTTTTGATGAAAAATTTTTGTTTAGTTTTGAATGATTCCCTGTGGTGTTTTCCCTTTTCACAAGTAGAACAAGGTTTGTCTTTGGAAAACACAAGGGAGGGTAAGCCAAGAACTTTGTTCTGTTTGGCTAGGTTATTGATGTTTTTGAAGTTAAGATGAGAGAGTCTTTTGTGCCATAGCCAGTTGATTGTTTCACTTGCCTTTGTGAAGAGACAAGTCCCGTTTTGTGTAAGGGTTGACATATCTAAGACATAGACATCTTCCCTCCTTGGGGAAATCAACACAACCTCCTTATTGGCATTAAAGATAGTTCTTCTCTTATCATCAAATTGAACTATGTATTTGGCATCACATAGTTGACTAACACTGATTAGATTGTATTTCAAACCATTGACATAAGCAATTCTTGTAAAAACTATACCATTGCATTTTACTGAACCATACCCTTCAGTAGCACATGATGAATTATCAGCAAATACTACTTTAGGCCCTGGTTCTTCAACATATTTGTGTAGATACTGCTTCACACCAGGCATACTCCTTGGGCATCCACTATCTAGATGCCAAACAAGCTCCCTGGCATGTCTCTGCACAAATAGTAAACTGTGTTAGTTTTTCTTGTGAACCCACTTTTTGGTGGGCTTGGTCTTAATGGCTGATGCATGGTTTTGCGACCTTACAACAGGTTTTACCTCTCAAGGGATCTCAAGAGGCTTACAACCCCACCAGGCAGTGTACCTGACCGATGTAGTATAGTGTAGTGGTAAGTACGGGGGATTGATCGTTCTCCACAGGGAATAGTGTCGTTAGGATTGAAAAACTACTCTAATAGGTCTAAGGGTGAGGGAAGATTCTTTTTGTATTTTTATATTTTTATGAAAGCAAGTAAAATCTCGGGTTTTGAAAGAGTGGGCGGAATTAGTTGCTAGTCAACTAACCCAAATAACTACAAATGCAAATAAAATAAAATAACTGAAAATGAAAAGATCGTGAAACTTATGTGGAGAGAAATGTGTTTACTTAGATGTCCTTACTCCCTAACTATCTTTTACCGGTTGATTAGTGTGTATTAATTGCGTGGATGACGGGTGTATTCCTTAATACCAATCGTGGGGTGGCGTACGTACTTCCCCAACTCTACAAGCTCCTACTTCACTCCTATGTCGAGCCGGCTAAGAAGCTCCTAACATGGGATCACTAGAATTCGCTCATGCATTAAATACAACCATAAAAACCTAGTACGCATTGGTTCATGTTTCTTAAGACGTTCAAGCAAGTTACCGTATAGGAAGTTAGCCAGTTTTCTTAAGCCTAACATCGATAAACAATCATCCAATACAATTAATAACACACTAACAACTAATAATCAATAGTTAGCTTTCATTAGATCTAAGCAAACACAAGATAAATCTAGCCTAGCATGTTAATCAAAAGACAAGAACAAGATATAATCAAACAACACATAGACATATTGATTGATTAAATGAATACTTATCTTCAATTAAACATGGGAGATCCAAGGGTATGAAAACCCTTAAAAATGGCAGAAATTCGTCTTAGGGTTTCTCCTCACAAAGTTGCACACCAATGACAAAAAATTGCAAAACTATATATAGAGTTTAAGGGCTGACGGTGTCACGTTGTAGATCTTGACGCCGTCACCTCACCGTGTCTAGGGTTCCCGGATGGCCTTCTTGACGTCGTCCCTCTTTAGTGCTCCAAAATCCGCTCTGGCTTATCAAGGCTTGACGCCGTCAGAAATGGGCTTGACGCCGTCTCTCTTTAACTTAAACCGTGATGGCCTTGATCACCTTAAAGGGTGACGCCGTCAGACTTCCCATTGTAAAACTCCCTGGCTTATCATGTGTATTTTTCATATCCACCTCTTTTGCCAAGCCATGACGTCGTCAAGAGCAATACTTGACGCCGTCAAAGGTACTTTTCCAGCCGATTTTGAGACTTTGTCGTTTTCTTCACTTTTATGCTCCAAAAACGTCCAAAATGCTTCCTTTTCCAGATTTCTTCTCCAAAGTACCTAAAATGACAAAAGGAACGATTTAGGGCAATATTTGATCAAATAAATACGATTTAGGGCTTAAATGACCCACTAAAAGCGGTACACTTTTCGCTTCATCAAATACCCTTACACTTGAGATTTGCTTGTCCTCAAGCAAATGCGCTTTTATTCTAATCAAAATACAAGTTAGGGGTCATTTAATGCTAATATAAAAGTAATTACAATAAATAGTCGTTCCACTTTAATCATAATAAGCACGGAGATTACAAACTAGCACCTCACAAGTAGTGTTTAGATACTCACATCTCTCAGGTGTCATCAAAATAAATCTCATAAATGAAAACGGATAATATCTCTCACTACCTGTCATAGCAAATAGATTACCATAGGCTTGGGAAATGATCGAAAACCTCCTCCACTAGGCGTAAGCACCTAAGATAAACTATCAAAGAGGGCTTTTAAATGGGTTATAACGTGAGGTGTAGGGATATGATAAACACGGATTTGTTGGATAAGGGATATTTTACTGGTGGCGAGTTAAAGATCTTGATTAATTACATGTACAATATGGCGTTGCTAAGCCAAGACTAGACTCGACTTAAGCTAAAAACAAAATAACAAAAACATAAAATAAACATAAAATGAAACGGGATGGTAGTCCGTATGTTTTTTTTTTCTACTTTTCTTTTTCTCATTTTTTTGTATTTTTCTTGATTTTTTTCGATTTTTTTTTTCATACACTCTTGCCCTACCATCCAAAATAATACATCATAGGGGCCTCGGTTCTCCCCTTACACTTGAACTTTTACATAACTTTACAAATAACTATTCTAATGACTCGAATTAAGATAATTGAAAAACTTGGAGTACTTTTAAAATATTTAGCACATATGGGGGTAACAATGTTGTTCTTCCCCATTACTCCATTACACTAGTACTTTACCCATGAGTCCCAATCGTCCCAAAACAATATGTACAAGGATATGACTCGACTTAGCAACCATGTAATCAATTAGATAATTAACTTGGGTTTAAACAAATGTTGTCACAATAATGCATTAAAAATGAGTGCATACAAGGTAGGCTAAGGCGATTTGGGTGTACATTTAAGTGGGGTGTAACAAATTCTTCCTTTAAGTAAAATGCTTAAAGTTAGAAACGAAAAGATATGCTCTGAGGGGTGTACTAGGGGTATCGTGTACTAAAAATGAGTACAACGCAAAGGGTGTGGGAGAATTACTTGACCAATGTAGCCAAAGTAATTATAACAAAAACACAGGTGTAAAACAATGGGTTAATCCTAATGCCTCTTATCATGTAGTAAATCTAACTACACGAATGTAGTCTCACTTGTGGCCTCGGAATGGTCCTAACGCAAGTTCTAGAATCTAAGTGCTACCGGTACACACATCATAGCATAAATGCTTTTCCTACCAATTCTAGGGGCGAACCTCACATATTTGGGGGTGGAAAATTTTTTAGTGGTACGGTTTTTTTGCTAGTCATATAACTCCTATCCGTGAGACGCTCATTAAGATCAAAGTTTCACTCCTAAATGTTGTAAAAAATTTTAAATTTGGCACTAAAATTGCCCTAACAGGTATTTATCTCAGTTTTATTACACATCTACCATTAAACAAACAAAAATCAAGTGCAATTGCATTCTCTAAAGTATCGTACTTTTACCCCCCCCCCCTTACACTTAAGATGAACATTGTCCCCAATGTTCAAATAACAAGATGTAAAAGTAAATAAGGTAAAAGAATGAAATCAAATACTCCCCTGATTCGTTCGGTGGATAAAGAGGTAACATGGTTAGATCTTCTTCCAAGAGAATGTAGAAGCTCCAAGACTAAAGCATCGCCAAAAGCTTGATTCCACATACATCTCCTTGTCCAAAATAACCTGTTAAACCTGAGAAAACAAACACGAAAACCTGCATAACATCGGCGGGATAAATCTATATATAAGGATATAATGCTTGTGGAATGATAATTTTGCAGATTCCTGGAGTTTATAAGTTAGAGATTTAATAAAAACTTTTTATGAAAACAAAACTTTCAAAAATTTCAGAAAATTAAAACCTGACGCCGTCAGGTTGTAAAGCCTGACGCCGTCAGAAATGATCTGACAGAATTCTCATGTTAAGTTTCCAAAAAATTTCTGGAAAAACCTCTACCTTACTTCCTGGAAATCCTGCAAAACATCATTATGACTCGATACAAGCATTTGACTCAAACAATTACGAATATGTATGTTAATTTAATATTGTTATGATTCATGTTCATTTGTTCTTATAAACCGATTTGGATTTCCCTTACACTTATCTTTTGCAAAATACCTTTATATGTAGTTAAGACGAAGTTAAAAACAAGATAAAGCATTTTCACAATTTAGTTTTGAACATGAATCAATAATAATAAAAATTAAACACACACACCGGAAGCAAATAAAATCAAACAAACAAATAAATAAACACACAAAGCAAATAAAGCTTGGGTTGCCTCCCAAGAAGCGCTTGTTTTTGTTCGAGTCACGAGCCTGACTCTACCCTTATTTAACGGATAAAGGAGAGGTTTTTCCTACACTTAGGATTAAGTGCGGGTGATAGTAGCGATACACACCATCTTGGTGGAAGTATGCCGCGTGAGGAAAGAGTGGTGGATGAATTATATACTCAAAGGGGTGTGCTCCTTTCATCATAACCTTACCTAGTTCACTTTGGTCAATGGGTGAATTAAAGTTTTCTCCTAAAAAGGGATCATCTTCTATCAACTTCGAGAGATTCCTAGTTGGGAATCCATCTTGACCTAATAAACCCGGTTTAAACCCATAATGTTTCTTGTGATCAATCATAAATGGGTGATGTAAGTATGTAAGGTCATGATTCACTCCTATGTTAGCTTCCTCTCTACAAGGCCTAGAGTCTACTACCTTAATCTTAACATTACCCGGACTACATGGTTTGATGGGTGGATCGGGACCTAATTCAATTCCTAAGTTCACATCTAAGGATGGAAGATTAGGTAACGGTTTTGGTTTAGGCTCCGGTTCATCAAAACTAGGAACTTCCATAGAACTAAAAGAAAGGTTATGACTACAAGTATTCAAACCTATTTCTTCTAGTTTTGTTTCTTCCAAAGGTTCTACTTCAATTGGGGTTCCTATAGTCCCTTCTACTTCTTCCGGGTAAGTCACGGGCGGTGTGTATGCCTCGAATGATGGTAGGACTTGTGGGGTACTTGGTAGGCTTGGGTTCTCTACTATATCCTCCATCACATTAAGATCACCAATGTGCTCATCTTGTACTATGGTAGGGCCTAACCCTGACATGCAGCTAGGTGGCTCAACTCTACCCTCATGTGTGTCGTATGTTTTGGTGAAATCTATCCCACTCATGCAACTAACCATCTTAGAATCTTGGTTTGATTCTAAGTCCATGTTCTTAGAAACTAGGTCTCTTTGCTCATACGAATCCACCAATTCGTTCCACTTATGGGTCATGGTTAGGAAGCTTTCCTTAAAATTCATCCAAAGGGCCTGACTAAAAGGAATTGATCCAGATAATGCTTGTCTAATAGAAATCTCACATGCATAGAATTCATTAAACCCATCTAACCTTACCCCTAACTCTTTTTGGAAATCACAAAGATCACACAAAAATTCATAGGAATGATAGGAAACAAATTTATTGGTGAAATATAATTGTTCCTCTATTGTCAATGATCTAAATGGAATTTCATCCGCCATAGTGACAAATGAAAATGGTTTTACAAACAAAGGGCACAAAGAAAAAGATAGACTAAAAAAAACTAATAAAATAAAATAAAAATCTCACTAGAAAGGAATCTAGTGAGTAGACCTAATAAAATAAAAATTCAACCTAAACAATAACTATTCCCCGGCAGCGGCGCCAAAAACTTGATGCGTGGTTTTGCGACCTTACAACAGGTTTTACCTCTCGAGGGATCTCAAGAGGCTTACAACCCCACCAGGCAGTGTACCTGACCGATGTAGTATAGTGTAGTGGTAAGTACGGGGGATTGATCGTTCTCCACAGGGAATAGTGTCGTTAGGATTGAAAAACTACTCTAATAGGTCTAAGGGTGAGGGAATATTCTTTTTGTATTTTTATATTTTTATGAAAGCAAGTAAAATCTCGGGTTTTGAAAGAGTGGGCGGAATTAGTTGCTAGTCAACTAACCCAAATAACTACAAATGCAAATAAAATAAAATAACTAAAAATGAAAAGATCGTGAAACTTATGTGGAGAGAAATGTGTTTACTTAGATGTCCTTACTCCCTAACTATCTTTTACCGGTTGATTAGTGTGTATTAATTGCGTGGATGACGGGTGTATTCCTTAATACCAATCGTGGGGTGGCGTACGTACTTCCCCAACTCTACAAGCTCCTACTTCACTCCTATGTCGAGCCGGCTAAGAAGCTCCTAACATGGGATCACTAGAATTCGCTCATGCATTAAATACAACCATAAAAACCTAGTACGCATTGGTTCATGTTTCTTAAGACGTTCAAGCAAGTTACCGTATAGGAAGTTAGCCAGTTTTCTTAAGCCTAACATCGATAAACAATCATCCAATACAATTAATAACACACTAACAACTAATAATCAATAGTTAGCTTTCATTAGATCTAAGCAAACACAAGATAAATCTAGCCTATCATGTTAATCAAAAGACAAGAACAAGATATAATCAAACAACACATAGACATATTGATTGATTAAATGAATACTTATCTTCAATTAAACATGGGAGATCCAAGGGTATGAAAACCCTTAAAAATGGCAGAAATTCGTCTTAGGGTTTCTCCTCACAAAGTTGCACACCAATGACAAAAAATTGCAAAACTATATATAGAGTTTAAGGGCTGACGGCGTCACGTTGTAGATCTTGATGCCGTCACCTCGCCGTGTCTAGGGTTCCCGGATGGCCTTCTTGACGCCGTCCCTCTTTAGTGCTCCAAAATCCGCTCTGGCTTATCAAGGCTTGACGCCGTCAGAAATGGGCTTGACGCCGTCTCTCTTTAACTTAAACCGTGATGGCCTTGATCACCTTAAAGGGTGACACCGTCAGACTTCCCATTGTAAAACTCCCTGGCTTATCATGTGTATTTTTCATATCCACCTCTTTTGCCAAGCCATGACGCCGTCAAGAGCAATACTTGACGCCGTCAAAGGTACTTTTCCAGCCGATTTTGAGACTTTATCGTTTTCTTCACTTTTATGCTCCAAAAACGTCCAAAATGCTTCCTTTTCCAGATTTCTTCTCCAAAGTACCTAAAATGACAAAAGGAACGATTTAGGGCAATATTTGATCAAATAAATACGATTTAGGGCTTAAATGACCCCCTAAAAGCGGTACACTTTTTGCTTCATCAATGGCCTTTTTGAATTGTGCAATTGAGTCATGGTTAGTGGTAGAGTGGACAGAGCTTCCACATGTTTTGCATTTGGGTGTTGAAGAGGAGTCAGTGGTGTTTCCTCTTCTGTCCTGAATAACTAAGTCATGTCCTGATGCATCATGGGAAGGGTCTCGACATATGTCACAGCAGGGATACATCATACAATCATCAGGAAGATGATCATTGAATCCACAGTGTGGACATGGTTGGAAAGGCTTAGCCTTCAGTCTCTGAGTTTGCTTAGATGGTGAAGCATACTTGTAAGCCTGAGCTTTGTAGCTTGCTTGAGCACTCAGAGAGGCAAGGTAAGACTTATGGTCAAAGGTCCTGTGATCTTCTTGTTTGGGTGAGGATTTTGGTTTGGAGGTGCTTGAGGAAGCTGGTGTTTGTTCCTTGACTTTGGATAAAGTGGTTTTTTTCAGATGATTCTAACTTTTCACTCAGCTTCCTTACTAGTTCAGCCAACTGATCATATTTTGAGTCAGTACTATCTGTTTTTACTTCAGTAGGGACTGAAGGTGTGGAAGTTTCAGTAGGAACTGAGGCTTCAGTGTTTGGGACAGATGTGGGTCTTTTCAGGATTGTTCTCCCTAAACCTGATTTTTCTTTGGGAGAGTGTGGTTGGTAAACAGATAGGATGAGGTATGAGCAAGGTGCAGCACCCTGAAGAGCTTTCAGTGGAGGTAGTGGTGATTGAGATTCTGATTCAGACTCAGTGATGGACTCAGTTTGACTAGGTTCATCAGTGACACCAAGCAATTCTTTGATAGCCTGACTTTCAGGTTCTAAAATTTTCCCAGTGTTGAAGTTAGGTAACTTGCTGTCTGCGTTGACTCTTTCAACCCAGTCACTGGATTTTGGTTTCATTTCCTTTTCAAAGGGTATGCCAGCAGGCAAGAATGCTTTTTCACTAAGATTCTCACATGAGGACTCAGTGAGTGGATCTTCTCCTAGTACTCTCTTTCTGGTACTAGGTGTGAGACTCACAGTTTCATAGACTCTAGGGTTCTTTGAGGTCCATTTTTCAATGACAGCCTTTTCTTTCTTAAGTTCTTCTTGAAGAGCATGGTTTTGTTTCACAAGTTATGAGTTTTGAATTTGAAGTGTAATACTTTCAAGTTTGGCTTGTTTTAAAGCAAGAAGTTCATCTCTACACTTATTTAATTCACAACTTAGTTTGTTATAATTTGAAAACAGATTTAATCTTTGCTCTTCAACATACTTAAGATCAACATTAATGTAGTTTAAGTAAGATTGCCAATCAGAATCATCATCCATGGATAGTAAGTTATTTACCTTCCTCATGGTGATGTTGACCCATTCTCCATTTCTGGCATGACTTTTTCCTACTGCCAGCTTGTCATCTTCTGAGAGTGCCATTAGTGCACTGACATGAACTTCTTCATCATCAGAAGATATAGCTTCTTCATCCCAATCAAAAGTTTCAACAACAAGCCCTTTGTTTTTAGCCTGAGAAGGTTCGGGGGCTTGGGGTGGCTGAGAGTTTGAGGGAACTGTCTCAAGAAGTGCAAGTTTGGCTTTCGCCTTTCTATACTTAGCTTCAAAGTCCTTTTGTGGAAGTTTTTCAGTTTTGTTTTGAAAAGATTGACTCGACTGAAGCATTTTTTGTTGAAATTTGCTAGTTCCTGAAGAGGAATTGCTTCCTGAAAACTTGTATGAGGGTTCTGAGGTAGTTTTAGAGAAACAATCTTTTGCAAAATGACCTCTTTTGCTACATTTAAAACACTGAGTGTTTTCCTTAGCTTTAGTACTTGAAAAGTTTTTGTTTCTTTTAATAAAACGTTTTGAATTAGAAAGGAGTGCTCTTTCCTAAAATTCTAATTGTAAGTCATTAAGATACTCCTCACTGGTTTTCTTATCAGTCTCATCATTATAATTTTCTTAGAAATCCTACACAACACCATTAGAATAGAAGCCAGTGGATATGGGTGCAATAGTCATGGTCTTTTTGGTCTCTTGATTCCTCTTTGAATCAGGGTATCTCCTTGAGATTAAGTTGTCTTCATAGACAAACTTCCCATAGATTTCAGGGAGCTCAAGATTTTGAATATGGTCAGCATTTCTAAGACCATGAGAGAAGTTTAACCACTTCTTAGGGAGACTGTTGACAAAGCCAACATTGATCTCTTGCTTAGACAGGATGACACCATCATTTGTTAATTCATTTAGAAGGGTTTTGTATCTGGTGTAAGTCTGAGAGAGAGAGAGAGTTTCAGAATCTTTTGCCCTGAAGGTGTTATACTCAAGTTTCAGGTCCATGATCCTGTTTTCCTTGGTATCTGAGGGACCCTCAAAGCTGTGAACCAAGTCAGCCCAAGTCTGTTTGGCAGTTGGACAGTTAATGATTGATTCCATTATATCGTCAGGAAGACATGATATAATGATGCTTTTCAGGCGTTGATCTTGATAGACCACCCTTCTCTCATCAGAAGTCCACTGAGCTTCAGGCTTAGTTAAACCTTTAGCAGTCTTAGGGACAAAGGGACCTTCATTAATACACTTAATGTAGTAAGGTTCCATTCCTGTTAAGTAGCAAAGCATAAGCTTTTTCCACTTATTAAATTTTCCAACCTCAAGTCGGGGAGCAGTAGCATTATAGCTTCCTCCCTTTTTGTCGACTAGTTGGGGTACATCACTTTCAGCCATGGTAGGATCTTGATTTTAAAAACTTTTTGAACGGTTTATGAAACTTGTTTTATAAATCAAACCGCTCTGATACCACTTGTTGTACCTCTTTACACAGTTAAAGTTAACTACAGAGTTAATCTAACTATGCACCATGCTTAAGTAATGTTAAGATATTCTTTGATTATTATGAGAAAACGTAAAAGTAAATAGACAAGATATTTTTCAACG